>SNQJ01S0001583.1:132506-145847 GCA_010110895.2 Picea sitchensis
GAATCAATATTGAGAAATTTTTACCAATTTAAATTAGAGCATGTCATCATTAACTTTATTATCACTATATAATCAATGTATCATAAATAATACCAATCAACAGTGCATAAAAAATAACCACAGATACACAATACAACATAATTTATGTGGAAACCCTAATGGGAGAAAACCACAAAATTATTTCTTATATATCAAAGATTACATTCATATGAAGCACCAACTTCCAAGTTCTCCAACACCAACTGGAAGGAGGCTCCAACCCCTATTTACAGGCTCCAACCCAAAGGAATCTACAACTCCCTGAGTTCTCCAACTACAACTGGAAGAAGGCTCCAATCCCCTAGTTTACAGGCTCCAACCTAAAGGAAGCTCCAACTCCCTGTGTTCTCTGCCTCCAACCAAAAGGAGATTACGACCCCCCAATTTACAAGCTCCAACTTGAAGGATGCTTTGACTCCCTGTGTTCTCCGAATCCAACTGGAAGGTGGCTACAACCCACTTTCCTTTCCCCTTCCTCCCACCCTGAAATATAAGTGTAGACTCAACCTATCATTACCACATATACTGTCACTGATACTGATACATCAACCTGTCACTGCCAATCCATCACTGATATACCATCATCAACCTATCACTGGCACTGATACATCAACCTGTCACTGCCAATCCATCACTGATATACCATCATCAACCTATCACTGGCACTGATACTCAACATCAATGAAACCAGATCCACTCACATAGATCATATTCCAAGATCACCAAGAACATATCTCAACCATATGTCCAACATCACTAAAACATGCCTTCAGTCATGTGCCAAGTATGTACCAAGAATGTACTAAGATCACCAAGAAGTGCCTCAAACATGTATCATACCATCATCAAGATATGTGTCTCAACCATATACCAAAACATCAATGATGTGAAACCAACCATATACCTCAAGCATGTGCCAAAACCATGTACCAAAATGTGTGCTTCAACCATGTACCATATCATTCATTATACGCCTCAACCAAATACCAAAACATATGCCATAAACCATGTACCATAACCTGTACCATATCATGCATCAACCATGTACCAAAACCTGTACCATATCATGCATCAACATCACCAAGAAATGTACCTCATATTTGTGCCAAAGATCCAAGATCATATACCAAGTATATGCCTCAAACATGTGTCAAAATCACAAAGATGTGCATGTAACAATGAACCATAACAACTATACACCATATACCAAGGATACAATATCTCAAACATGTAGGTACCTCAATCATATGCATCCATGTACCCAAGAGGCCTCCAAGACATGCCTTAAGCATGTGCCAAACTATCCATGATACAAGTTGTCAATAACACATAAAAACATACCTTTACTTCATGAAGAAGGCATGGTGCATATCATGACAGACTAACAAACTAACCTGGAGCACATTATCTTCAGCAAACATAAGATAACATCTTTATTGAATTTTCCTCAGCCTCGTCGAATAAAGACTAGTCATCTGGCGGGGCCTCACAAAACAAGTGTTGTACAACCCGTGGGGGTGCCTCATGGGACACCTGTAGCCTGACCCACAGGGGTAAGATAAATTAGGGTTTTCCAGAAAACCCTTTGCACACCTAAAATCCCTAAAATTTCGCCTTCGCACTCCTTTGCTACCTTAGATTCGCCGTCTCAGATTAGCCAACAGATCACTTTCTCACTTGATAGATATTCAATGAACTTACTTATATAAATGAGAGGCTTCTTGTAGTGTATTTATACTTTTACAAGTGACTTGTTTCCTTAACTTTAGGACCAACCTGTACTTTCTTGTTATAACCATTTTACCCTTTAATTAATGACTTGTAACTTCTTGTTGCAACCGTTTAGGGGCTTCTTAACCATTCTTCGGGGATTCCAACTTCAAGAGGGAATATCTCCTTAACCGTGAGGAACTACCCGATGTACCACCTATCATTGGAAACAAAATTATGAGGACCATCCATCTATGAGTGTGTTACATGCATTTGCATTGTCCTTCATCCTATTTTTCTTCAAACAACTTCCAGCTTCATGACCACACCTTCGGGGCTTCTAGACTTCTCCAAGGGTTGACATCCATGACAACCAACTGTCCAACACATACATCCATATTAACTACAAATATTTCAAGCATCGAGAGTGATCAAATCCTTGGGGTTGTAATCCTTTTTTAGAGTGCAAACTCGAGGAAAGTTAAATTTCACCTCGAGGGATTTAATCCAAATCCCTCTTGATGCTTTATAATTTTTTAATTAAAATGGATCTAGGTTGATGATAAACATTAAAAATAAACTATATTTTTTATTGTTTTATGATGTTGAAGGGCATAGTGACCCAAATTATATACTTCTTAGTCATGTAGCGAAATGAAAATTGATCATACTCATAGAACAATGCTTGCTAATCCACATTGACAAATGCTCATCCACAAACAACAATGTAAAATCATACACAATTTCAAGCAATGTCTACTCTTTCTCATCAAAATAGTGTCATGTTGTTTTTATGAACATGCGTGGTTGATGTATCAATGTATTCTTGAGAAAATAGTTCTTTACAAACTCATTTTATATTAATGCAGAAATCCTGCAAAGTTCTTTGATGACTTGTCCATTTTATTTTCCTTTCATCTTGCAAAGTCATAGCTAATTCTAGATTCACATTATTTTAAAAGGAAGGCAAACTATCTGTTAAAAACACACTCCAAATACAAATATTTGCAGACATATTTATTTCTGTTTCTTGAATAAGATGATGTGCTTGACAAGTACATTTGTATACAAGATTTTGTATATTTGTATATAGGAGTTTTATTGGAAGATTTGTTGTTTTTTTTATATTGCATGCATCTAAAGTGACAAGAAGAATTTTCCATATATCAAGAGAGGAGAACCACCTCTATAAAAACGAGGAGAGTCTTTCTTATTCCCATTAAAATACAAAGTGATCAACAATTCGTTAATGTTAACTACATCAATGAATTAAGTAAATCCAAAGTGACAAACCATGGTAAAAATCTACCTTTGATGTTGCACTTTCACTCAATTTTATTTATTTATTAATTATTAACCTTAAAAACACTCTTTGATTCATTAAATGAATGGTTATATCATTTACATATTCTTTGATCCTGTATTTTTATTAAAGTTGCATTTTAATTTGAAGTTAATTTATATTTTTATGTTATTCATTTTAATTCTAAATTTATCAAAAGTAAAATAAATATAATAAATAATTTCTTTAATGTATTTAAGCATTCTTATCCAGAGAATGGTGGTGAATGCTTTCTCTCCGACAAACCACAATAACAGAAAGAGGTTTGGTGTATGGGGACATGTCTTTAGTGGGATATCCAACACAAGTACGCCTTTAGAGAATACTTGTGTTGCCTTGAGATGATTATGTGGACATAGTTGGGGTGAACATTTTTTGGGATGAGTTTGGGAGAATTCTTGTCAGAGTTCTGTAGGATGCATGCTAGGAGACATAGCCACGGGTCTTTGTGAAGTCTTGCAATAGAGAAAGAGATGGTGAGTCTATGGTGGATGCACGTTTGGGGTGCTCCACATAAGTTGTGAAAGATGTTACGACGAATGAGTATTGGTGTGATGAATCTGTGTATGAGTGTCTTGGTGAGGTGAGGCAAGTTGTGTGACTCTATCGAGTGGTAAACCAACTTGGTAGTGCTCATATTGTAACAATTTTGCAATAATAAGAATTATATGGGTGTTAGGAATGGTTTGTGTTGCCCACACTATATTTGTGTTTCTCTTTTTTGTTTCACAAATGTTCTCTTCATTTCATGGATGTATGCTTATATATGACTAAGTGTTAAGATGCTAACAATTGTCTAAGTATACAAGAGTTTACTAGAGTAGGAGTGTGACTCGTCGATAGCCTAGAATGTAGTATGGGTATTCTCTAGGTAAAGAGGCATAGTCCACACAAAGTATCCTTGGTGTTTCCAAAAAACCAAGCGAGAAACGTTACAATTCTGCACACCCTCAAGAGGTGCACAATCATAGGATTTGGAGGGTACATTATCATGATGTGACACATGTTATCTTAAAATTATGTGAAGTACGTTCTTTTGTAGAGATGCAAAACACTCTCAATTTTTTAAAATTATAAATTATAATTTTAAAAAGTGATTAATTTAAAAATTAAATAAAAGTAACACAATATTTAAGAAATATTATATACATATACAATTCAACACTAATTTTATATACAAAATAGAGTATATTTATAAATTATTTCTATATTATTTTATAGAAACAATTTATAAATATGCTTTATTATCTCTCAACATGAATAGATATATTTTTAAGGAAATTTAGTTATTATTAATTTTGAGGGTATTTAATCTTATGACTTAAGGTTTTTTTATGAGTGATATGTCTTAGGTGGAATGTTTAACTAATTGAGATAACCCTTAGGTATTACTCTCTCTCTCTCTCTCTCTCTCTCTCTCTCTCACACACACACACACACACACACACAGACACACACACACACACAGACACACAATAATTATACATAAACACATTATAAATACATTCAATGTAGTCAATTAGGTTTGGCTTGGTGGTTAAATGGAGAAGTTGTTATCCTCGCCACCTAAGTTCAAATCATGCTTGTGCCATGTTTTCCCCAGCGGGATGATTGGGGTTGTCATGGTACCAAAAATATTTCTCTTCTTAAGTGCTTGAGGGACAATTTGTTCATCCATGTCACTGATCCAGGTGGATATCAGTGGCCACCCACCTTTTCCAATTGACTCAAAACATTTTTCTGGCAATTTTGGTAATTTACTATTTTTAGCAGTTTTTAACTTCCGGGGCCATTTTGAGGCCCTAAACGACATTTTTGGGAAAATGGGTTGAAATATTTCCTCCAAAATTAATCTCCTCGACGATACCTTTCTAATGGTCTATCATGCTCTTAAAATGGAGATCGTATGCAAAAGTTACGACCCCAGGAAGTTGATGTACTAACTTACCCAAACGAGGCCCACATGACTTTTGGCGCTTCATCTCCTAGGGTTAGGTTTTTGGATGTCTAGGGATTTTGGCATTCCTGTTTATTGTAAAAAATCCCTTCAAAGCCTCATTGTAATCATCTTCTTGTGAATGCGAGTAGCCATCACATCTCTTCTCAGAGATAAGCTGCCACCATTCTAGGGAGTCTTTCACTCTGTATTTTTACAGTCTATGTACATTTATTTCATTAATAGAAATCATGTATTACTGTATCTCTGTGTTTATGGTTGCATATCTAATACATTTCTTTTATATTATTGGATATCCACGATATCTCTGTGCATTTCTTTATTATATCTCCGCTCTCATTTCGTGCCAAAAATAATCTGGATCAGTGGTATGAGAGCATGCTGCTCTTGATCGTTTTTTCAATGCATGTCCCCAATGAGATCCGCGTATAGAAAGTTGGGTCTCAAGCTTGTATCTCTTGATTAAAATCTCTCTCGCATGCCCAAGAAACCCTCCATGGCAGAAGAAAAGAAAAACGACGAAGCAGACGATCCTATAAATCTGTTGCTTGAGAAATCTCTCACGCGACAAAGTGATGAAATGAATGATACTTTTTCCCACATCCTTCAACACCTTCCGATAGCAATAGGTGCATATTCATCAAACAACCACTTTGGAAGCACCTCTCCTTTCAAGGTACAGATTAATTTTTATATTCCTGTATTTGAAGGTCAGATAGATGTGAATGACCTAGACAAATGGTTAAATCTGTTAGAAGGTTATTTCTCTATTCATATTTTTTTCGACAGGGAAAGGATCACCTTCAAACTCCTTAAATATCTCCCCCATGTAAAAAATTGTCGGGAAACTTACTGGGAGCAAAGTTCCATAGAGGAGTCTAGAATATATGGGGCCGAGCCCACTTGGGACTTTTTTGTGGATGCGGTAAAGGAACAATATTACCCTGTTGGCAACTATGAGGACCAGTACATGAGATGGGCCACACTACAGCAAGAGAGGGGCCAAGAAGTTTCGAAGTTCACCAATACCTTCCATACCTTGCGCACCAAGCTAGGTATCAAAGACTCCGAACGACACTTGGTTCTGAAATATCGTGGGGCTCTACAAAGATACATCCAAACTGAAATGGATTTTCTGGATATCTCATCACTCGGTGCTGCTTATCGATATGTTGTTAAAATCAAGTAGAAATTTAAGCACCAGAACAAATGGGAGCTCGGTTATGCAAATCTGCAACAACCAAAGTATGACAAAGAAGACCCTAACAAACAGTCTCCCAAAAACCAGTCCAAGCCACAGGAAAGGAAGGGTCACGGGAAGACAAAGAAGGACACCGAAAAATGGTGTGATTTCCACAAAATTCCCTAGCACAACACTGATGAATGTCTATCAAAATAGTCATTGGTGGCCAAGATCAAAGAAAAGGATCCGAAACCTCATTCATAATCTGATTCTAAAAATATTGGTAAAGGACAAATCATTGGCGCAGACCCCACTGCTATTGTTGCGACCGCAACAATTCAACCAGAAGAGCCAACATATCCTGAACAGGGGGAGCGCCTTTTTCATTCACAGATGTGGGTGAAGGAGACCTCGCTGCATTTTATTGTTGATAACGGAAGCCCGAAGGACCTCATCTCAAAAGAGATCGTCAAACAATTGGGATTGTCGACAACACCACACCCACAACCATACAACATCGGGTGGCTTCGCCAAGGATGAGATCTTCATGTCAGCCAGCAGTGTCGATTGTCATACGACATCCAACCCTTCAAGGATGAGGTATTATGTGATGTTTCCCCATTGGATGTCTGTGATGTTCTCTTGGGCCATCCATATATGTAGAGATGCCATGTTGTTTATGAGTCTCGACCCCACAATGCCATTATTTCTCTAGGGGGTTATATCTGCAGAATACCAGAGGTAGTTCCAAATATTGTTCCACCTAAATAGTGCTGCAAGGTAGTATCTCATACTACAAAATTCGGCTTCTTCACAATCTGTTCAAAAGGGGAACAAAAGGACACTGCAACCACTACAGCCTCACCCCAAGCACCTTCTATCCAACAAAAGCAGGTCGACAAGGTTGTAGCAAAGCACAAAGATTCCTTCTACACACCGTCCTCTCATGTAGCTTGACTTGTTGAACAACCTCAACCTCAACAGGTTCGTGACAGACTTCCACAAACTGAGTAGCGCAACGTCTCCAACAAGGCAAGCAACTCACCAAGATTCAGATTCAGCAAATGTTTTTTCCTCTCCCTCGGGCACTCAACATAATGGAGACCATTGCTTCCTAATGAGGGAGGATTGATCCAGGTGAATATGAGTGGCCACCCACCTTTTCCAACTGACTCAAAACAGTTTTCTGGCATTTTTGGTAATTTACTATTTTTAGCAGTTTTTAACTTCTGGGGCCATTTTGAGGCCCTAAACGACGTTTTTGGGAAAACATGGAGCAATATGAAAGTTCCTTCGAAATTTCCTCCAAAATGAATCTCCTCGACGATACCTTTCCAATGGGATATCATGCGCCTAAAACGAAGATCGCATGCAAAAGTTACGACCTCGGGAAGTTGATGTACTAACTTACCCAAACGGGGCCCACATGACTTTTGGTGCTTCATCTCCTAGGGTTAGGTTTTTGGATGTCTAGGGTTTTTGGCATGCCTATTTGTTGTAAAAAAGGTCTTTAGAGCCTCATTGTAATCATCTTGTTGCGAATAAGTGCAACCGTCACATCTCTTCTCAGAGATAAGCTGCCACCATTCTAGCAAGCTTGTTTCCGCTGCATTTTACAGTTTCATCTTATTTTCTTATTGAATAGAAAACCCGTTTTACTGTATCTCTGTTATTTTGTGTTAAGCACCTGTTAATAATTTGTAGTCATTTCGTTCTTCTCATAAAATCTGGATCAACCACCCTAGCCACTGCAAGTGAATTGTCTTTGAAGACAATAAAGGAAAAATAAGAACATAAGGCATCGATTTTACCTCCTCATCGCCCTAACTACAGTAGGTGAATTTTCTTTGAAGCCAATATTGTACAAAGAAGGACATAAGGAATTGATTTCACCTCTGTGAATTGTCTTTGAAGACAATAAAGGAAAAACAAGAACATAAGACATCGATTTTACCTCCAACAAAACCCCCAAAAATACCCTCTGTGTGATTCCTTTGTTTTCCCCTTTGAATCAATTAGATTCATATTCCCTTTATCAAATTCATCTCCCTATGGGGCCAACAATGTCATTTTCATCTCCTTTTTCCCACCATTACTATCCTTTGGAATCTACCAAACCCTTGTATTTCCTTCCCTTCCATCATGAACCCATATACTTATAAATTTTCCTTAATAATTCAAATTAACTACAATGATATGAAAAAATTACTTAAACTACTTTAGCATTCCCATTCACCCATTTAGGGGGGTATTCTCAAATAGTTGGCATCAATTTTGTAATTTCCATGGAGGGATGTGAATCGTATGTTGGAATTGTTTGTGAGCTATAATGCAATTTAGGGTTTGGGAAAATTGGATTAATTTAGGGTAGTATTCCCCTATATTTTTATGATTGTATTTGGTCTAACTTAAATCATATTATGGGATTGGTACTAAAATTTAGTCAAATTGTTTGTTGGAATTTTGGAAGCATGTTTATGTAATAAAGTGAAAATATTGTATACCGACAGATTTTGGCATCTGATTATCTCAGAAAAGCTATGATACTATGCCAAACCCCATGTGCATCCATTCAAAACCTTAACCTTATTTCGATGTCCTTTCCTTAACTAAGCGTAAGGTCCTTTATTGAATGCATCGAGGAGCACAAAGGCTAGATCATTGGAAAATGAGAGGTTTTCTATTACTGCTCTACTTGTGTTAGTGGGCTTTGCTTCTTGACACATTATTCTAGGGTGCAATCTATTGGATGAATGGACTGTTATTTGGTGCAAGATAGGGAGGAGTAGGTACAACAGTCAATGGTTGTCCTCATTCTCCTCTCAGTAGTTAGTTACCATTGTGGTCATTGTTCAAGGGGTCCCATAGAATCATATATTACTAACTCTTAGCTTCTTTCCTTAAAATTGTCCCTCCTTCTTTATACATGTAGCTAATAGTGAATTTCACTTTTTGTGGTCTATTTATATCTTGGCTATTGAACACAATGAGCTCACTCGTGACCCCATCAAGAAACTAAGTGAAATGACCTAGTCTAATTTTTATCACCTAAATATGCCTTGTCAATTTTTTAACTTCCATCAAGTTTTGTAAGAAATTTTCAACTTAAAGTAGCAAAATTAGTAGGCTACTAAATAATATTGCTACGTGAAGTTCTAACTTCAAGTAGCGACAAGTGTCCAAATTAGAGGTCGATGTAGAATTTTCTTTAAAATATGGGTTTACAAGTGCTTACGGGCATATACAGGTTTTTATCACTTTTATTAAAAAAAATTATATGTTCAACTATCCCAATCCCTATGTCATATGCTACCCAATTCTACTAACAACTAGCACTAGTTTCCAATCAGTGCCAATGATATGGCAACTCATGAATGTATACATATGGAGAACTAGTGGATGCAGTTGATGTTAGTGAGTCCTCCTTTGTGTAATACACAAGATGCATTGTTTCCATCATCTATTATTAAAACTCCCAGTAAAAATAGAAGGATTCCTAAAGGTTTAAGATATCAACGACGAGAAGAGGAGGAGAAAATATCTGACATGTTGTCTCCATCTAATGTGTTTGGTTGTCAGGATCATCTATTATTGGTGAAAGCTAGTTTTTCCTTTGGATATTTAGTGGGATAATTAATTTTGGCACACCTATACAATGAATTAAAGGGTTGGGAAACTCATGTCATGATTATGAAAATGCCTTTGTTTATTTCGTGGTATGCTACCAAGAGATTGTACAGCCACCTCAATATTTTTTTGTGTGAGTGCAAAAGTTCAAAGAATGGTCATTTTTGAAATTCAAGTGCCTCAGGAGATATTGGTGGTTTGGGTTCTACTAATTTTCCAATTACATGCAATTCACTGAACATAGGACACCATTTTCACATTTCCTAACAATTGTTTGTGCTATTGGTGGATGAATGTTCACGTAGTCAATTATATGAGAAATTTTGTTGTGTCGAAGATGTTTGGGTCGGGTGAGAGGAATGTTTGTTTTCAAAGACAAATATTTGACCGCTAGGAGATCACAATGCTTGCTAATAATGAAAGTAAAGAAACATAATTTTGTGGAATTGGTGGTGGAATAGTGAAACCTGTTCTCTTCCCTATGATCCATTAGATGAAGATGTTGAGACTTCAACACGTGATCTTGGGACATATAGTTTAAGCCTTGAATATCTAGGTGATGCATTTAAGGTTACCTAGGCTCTAACTCTTCTTGGATGTAATATTTAGGGTATTCATAACTGTGGCTTTGATCAATCCATAAATAAAGATATAAGGAAGATCATTAGCATTTGTATAAAGAAACTTGTTGGCACAGGGGCAGAACTAGGGTTCAACGCTAAAACAATGCACCAACAAAACCCTAACTACCAGCCCTTTCGGCAACACCTGCGAAGCAGATGAAGTCTCATCCGAGGTAGAGGTAGGGGTGGTTGCAGGACTCAAATGTCTACAACCTTAGCTGGGACACATATATGTGATTCTAGTATTTAACAAAGCACTCAGCAGTAAACCTTCATCAATATTTAACCAATACTTACTATGCAAATAAAACAAAGCATCACAACATTCACCCTGATATAATGTATTTAAGCACTTAGCATAAATAAATGGATCAGATCTAGCAGATTCAAGCACTAAGAACATTCACTTATGTCAGATCTAGCATCCAAATTCATCATAAGCACAAAGCATAAATATATCTATCTATCTATCTATATCAAGCACCTAACAAATAACACATAAATACACCAACACATTGCACAAAGAAGAGAAACACAACATATACATGATTCACCCCCACCCCGGGGCTACGTCCACCAATTCTTATTCTTTATTATCTTCTTCAATAAGTTACAAGCACAAAGCCTCAAAACCCTACTCCACATAGGACAAATATATGCGCAACTCACTAGATCCTTCTTCCTTGTGTTACAACACAAATCTCTTCACTGTCTGTTACAACAACTTGCACTTAGCTCTGCAAGTCTCTCATAATATGCACAAAGAATTTACAAACCACACTTGCACTTAGCACGACATCACATAGATGCCTCTTCTTCCCTTCTCTACATCACCTAGACATCTATTTATATATTACAAAATAGGCCTAAGCATGGGTAAACCCATGGGCCAACATTCCCATACTCGTTATATATTCCCAAATCCCAAAAAAGACCCAAAAAGGGGTCGATATCCCACGATCTATGCTTCATCTTGCGCTCCGTCTTCGACTGTCTGTCGAAGCCCAAAATGGTCAAACATGACCAAGAACCCTCAAAACTTGGTCAAGGGCCAACATGCCCCCAACACTCACCTGTGACTCGTCCTGAGTCACTTTGGTCTGACTAGTTCTGCTTCGAACACCTCAAGCTTGGATCGATATGCTTCGACTTGTTGTTGTGCTACAACCTCCTGTTCAACAAACTCGGGGATGACTGCATCGTTGATAGGTCCCTCTAGACGTTGTTCAGCTGTAGTGACAACCTTCTCTAGCTCTACTCGGCCTTCTACCTCTGTAAACAATTGGTAAGCCTTTTCTTGTACAGGTTGGATTTTCCGAGTTACCTCCATAACTATGCTTTGGATAGTGTGGATCTGCTGCTGGGTGGTCCGCTGCTCTTGGGATCGCTTCATTCTTTCCACAACTGATAGGGGCTTCAACTACACCTGTATATTTTCGGCTTGATACTTCGCCTCTTAGAATTGTGACTCTAGTGTCTTCAGTTTCTGGTTCTCCGTGAGTTGTTCATAGGTCCGGGCACTGTGATCAATGAGTCTCTTACATTCCAGGGTAATATCCTTTAGCCTTTCAACTGTGCTCTGGACGATTTCTTCTCTTTGGTCTCTTACATCTTGTGGGGTGTCAGGTATAGTGCGTAGCTCCAAATATGTTATGCGTTGCTATAGTTGTTGGATGGATTTTGCGAGCTGGTTCACCTGCTGTGTAACTTGGTCTTCTACCTTGATTTCTAAGACTGTCATAGAGCAAAGTGCTCTGTTGACCGCTTCTTTTACTTTGAGTTGCTCCGCGAACAACTGTTCCTTTTATTGTTGTAGTTGTGTTTTTTCTTCATCAAACTTTGCTTGGAGAGAAATCTTTTCCTGTTTTGCAGTACTGCGTTTCTGTATGAGTACTCCTTGTACTTGTGTCAAAGCCTAGGTGTCTTGCTTTGTTTCTTCCTATGCTTGTCAAAGGTGAGCTTCAACTGTATCAGATAGGTGGTGGAGTTGGGTTGGCTCATATCCCAATTCTGGTTCTCCCGATGCAGTGGAGACTGCACGGCTAGATTGTAGGGCCTACTGTACCCCTCAGAGTTCAGTCTCAATTCGATCATACATCTCCTCTTGCTTTGTTTCTTGTTTCTCTGCTATTTCCAGTGAAGCATCTTGCAGGGCTATTATGAGGAAGTCGAAGTCATCGAAGGTGAGGACAGTCTGCATCTTGGTCATGGTGGCCTTCGATTTCTTCTGGAAGGAAGGTTTCGGAGGTGAACCTTTCCTTTTATTCAGGGGATCAACCTTGTCTGCTTGCTTCTGTTTGACTTCTTTGTCATCTAACTCTTCACCATCACCTCCTTACTCTGGTGACATGGAAGCAGTATTCACGGATGCACTGTCTAATCCTTGGACCTCTTCGGTCTTCTTTGTCCTGCTAGGTCCGGGTGTATCTTGCGTAGTTTCTGGGCTGTCGATGTTGAAAATATCCGCAGGGTCTGCTGGAATAAGGAGGTCTGCCAACCAATCCTTAGTGATCTCCTTCAGGTCCTCCTCTGTTAGCTTATAGTAGGATTGAAGCTGTTGCTTGTGTTAGTCGATGCACGCTGTAATATAAATGAAATGCCGATTTGCACTGAACTTCATCAAAGCCTTGAACCAGTGTAAAGTGTTTGGAGTCATGCAAGGCTCAGACTGTATGGCTATCTTCAACTGTGCAAGATACCATATATATAAAATATGCAGAACAGAAATAAAATGCTAGAAATGGCAGAATAACAGTAAAATATCCAGCATAATCTTCACAATACACAGAAATAATATGTGAAATAGAAATAGAAAAGCACTTTGATTCAGAAAGCAATGTTCACAGGCCTCTTCGAGGGG
>SNQJ01S0001583.1:145857-156580 GCA_010110895.2 Picea sitchensis
CGTACTACCCGACTACCCAGGTACTAGAGAGTATCTTCCCGAGTGTTGTTCTCGGTGACACTATAGCAGTCCGGCAGCCGATAGGTTTATCTAAAGAGGGCTTCAGGAAATCTAGGCTGATCCGTACACAGGTGTTGTCTGATGCGCTACCACTCGAAGGGGTACCAACAGGGGTTACAAGGGTGGCCAACAGACGTGCGCTTAAGAACCACTTGTATTTCCTGCATGTATGAATCCCACAACCACGGGTTTATGTGCGTAACGACAGATCTCTGTGGCTTAAAGACGCCAGAATACGTCTCTACCCTGAAAAAAAAAATACCCACAATTTCTGCTAAGGAAAGTGCTCTGATACCACTTGCAAGATACCAGATATATAAAATATGCAGAATAGAAATAAAATGCTAGAAATGGCAGAATAACAGTAAAATATCCAGCACAATCTTCACAATACACAGAAATAATATGCGAAATAGCAATAGAAAAGCACTTTGATTCAGAAAGCAATGTTCACAGGCCTCTTCGAGGGGGCAACCTCCAGTCGAGCAACGCTCTGTTACAATATTCTCCAAGCTAGAGTTTTCATACCCTCGACTCTTATTTATACTAAATATGTCTATTAAGAGAAGAATCTAGAGGAAGATCCTTCTAGAAGCGGAAGTTTCTATTAGGTCTTCTTACATCTGCCTTATTCTATTTTATTGAAAGGACTTATTAATATTGACCTTTATTACATCCGAATACATTTATCTACCTATGTGCGGGTTAGGACCTTAACAAACTGATTGTAGTAGGTATGAAAAACATCATTTGAATGCCACTGTTTATTCAAATCACTTGAATACCACAGTTTACTGAACTTTGCGGCCAACGGTTCAAATGGCTCGATGTCCGGGAAGGTCACTCCTTCTGCCATCTCCCAGGAAATAAAATCTATAAGGATCAAGAGCCAGCTGAAATGAAATTCATATCCTTGATCCTGTGCTTCTCTGCAGTCGAGTTCCAACTGGTTCACTAGGTACTTCACCCAATTCATTTGAAGGCCTTCCGCGCACTTCCCTGCAAGGTCGACTACAAAACCAGTGACTTGGGTAGGTCGGTTCTTTCTTACTAACTTCCCTACAATTAGTTGACAGGCGAGGCGTACTGCACCACTCTAGATAGAAGCTACCTTGTAGACTCACATCCCTTTCTCGACATCGTCGTAGGTGTCCTTGATCCTCTGTGCTAGAGCATGATCCATGGCTTTTCTTGGGTAAAACTCCTGTGGATCAGGTCCTTGCATACTCAACCCTTTGATCCGATTGATCAATGTCAGATCAACTGTTATATGATGGTTTAGCCACAAATAGCCACCATGGTAACAAGAAAGCAACAACTTGACATAGGCATTGAATTCCTGGTGTCTACCAAAGTGTGGAATCTTCATGACATAGAGCAGGGTGGACTGCGTGAGGTTCATCGTCCACGACTGGGGGATTATCTTAGAATTCTTCCCCTTAGTTTTGGTCAGGTACTTATGTGGGGTGATCATGTTATATAATTTTCGATCTCCGAGGTTGAAGTTGCTAAACTTCAACGCTGCAATCTTATCTTGGTCTGCTTGAACTGCACATATCCCCTTCGGGAGGTATGCCATAACCAAGGTGTATTCAAAATCTCTGGGCACACTGTCTCGATTTACTGCGCCGCTTAGAGGTGGTATATAGGCAGGTAATATGGTTGGGATCAATTTAGCATTCGCTAGATCATCCCTATGCTTGGTTCTCTTTTCATCTGATGGCCAGGATGGCCCGGCTATATGAGCAGTTGATGGAGAGGCTAGCAGTCCTCTCATCGATGATGCTTGTACACCTGTAGACATCGACATGACTCTTTCAGTCATGAGGTCGATCAGAACTTCTTCAACAACTTTCTCTGTAGCGCTCAACTCGTCCGACATTCACGCTCGGGGTTAACAATATCGGGTTCGAAGGGTAACTTAGACACAGTAATGGGATAGAGAGCAAGAGCACGATGATCATTGTGAAAAATCAACTTAGTCTGCGGGCTCAAATTCTCGGTTGGAAAAAGTGTTCTTGGTGCATGGCGCGATGGGATAAATAGGTAACTCGACAACGAATCTCTTGCAATGGGTTAGAAGCCTTCATTAGCTTTGTTTTTTCCATTATGGCGTGGTCCCAATGGTCGAATGGTGAGCTGTCCAATCATAAATTCCTTTCTACCCATTCGGAGCGTTGGTCTAACGGTTATAATGTCCCCAACAACTATATTGCTTCGCCATGGCGAAGTGTCATGTGTCGATGTTCTGATATCCTGATGAAGCTCCAATTTTGCAAATTTTCCTTCTGTGAGGTTCCCTCTGGAACCTTCTGCAACTTGTCGATCTTAGCTCTCTTCTTACTTATCTTTCTAGCCTTCTTCCCAGTGAGCTTCGTCTCAGTATGCCTTTTTCCATTCCGATTCTTATCTTCTTTTGGCATAGTTACGTCAGGTTGTTGAGATTCTTTCCTAAGATTCGAGGGTGATCCTTCTACTTTATCTGGAATAAGTACTTCAATCTTCTGTGGGTCTTCTAGTGTTCTTGCAACTTTGACATTTGGGTCTCTGGTGTTAAATAGCTTCGATTTGTTCTTTTGTTCTTCAATCAAGTGTGTGATCCTTCTAGTCATGAATTCTTTTAACTCTTGCTTCTTCTGCTCTAAAACTTCTTCTTCTTCTCACCTTCTGGCCTGATCTCTTTCAATCCAAGGTCTTCCTAGTAACATGGTAAATGGAGCGTTGTCCTCAATAAATTTAATGATCTCAAAATCTTCTTTTGTCGAAGTTCCATTAACATTCATAGGTATCTGAGCGAGCTTCCCACATAGGGTTATCAATTTTCCTCTGAATAATCCTATTCCTCCTAGTGAAGGAACCATAACAAGATTTCCTAAAAGTTCCCAGGTTCTTTCCGTCATAACATTCACCTGTGTTTCCTCATCCAGAACACAGTCAACGTCGAAGTCTCCTAATCTTGCTTCAATGCATTCTTTTTCTTTGAATATCTTTGATAAAACGATATGTCTATGATCATTCAGGGTTTCTTTCATATGTAGCAATACTTTTTTTGATTCTTTCTGGGGTTCTGCCATAATCTCAGTTTCTGGATCTGCCTTAGGGTTTTCTTGTTTCATGTTCATTTCTTCAAGATTAGCAATCATTCTATGGCAATCCAATACTTCATGGTCCATAGCTTTGCAACAAAGATAACTAGGTATTCTCCCAGGGCATTCCTTAGCAAGATGTCCTGGTTTTTTGCAACCGTAACAGAGGGTTAATCCTCTCTTTCTTTTAAATGATCCCCAGCTTTTCCTGTACTGCGCGCTAGGATCATTGTAGCTAACCTGCAAACATTTCTTTCCAGGATCTTGCATACACTTATTAGTCCAAACATTCTTTCTATGCATAGGTATAACAAATTTTTCACTATTCTTATCAGATCTACTCATATCAAATATTCTTTCATCTATTAATACCCTAGTTTTCAAGCTACGATAGAATCTATCAAACATACCTAGATCCATATCGTTGAAACAAAAATTTCCACTTATCTTACTTCTACAGAGCACAAATCTTTTAGATATAGAACTTTTCAATATTCTTACCTTTATCAGAGCACAGAGCTTTTAGATCTTACCTCTTTTAATAAAAAATTCTCACTTTTACCTTCCTCAGAGCACAAAGCTTTCGGATCTTACCTCTTTTCTTCAGATCAGATTTCTTTTCCTTAGCATAGATATTGTCAAACTAAGTAGAGTACTACACACTAGAGAAACAGATCTACGCACAGAGTTTTCACAATTTCAGGTCAGATCTTTGCACAAAGCTTCTTCTTCCTCAGTTCCCAGCAATCACAGATGCAGGTTCCGACAACGAAACCATTTGTTGGCACAGGGGCAGACCCAGGGTTCAACGCTACAACAATGCACCAACAAAACCCTAAATATCGGCCCTTTCGACAAAACCTGTGAAGAAGATGAAGTCTCAGCCGAGGTAGAGGTAGGGGTGGTTTCAGGACTCAGATGTCTGCAACCTTAGCTGGGACACAGACCTGTGATTCTAGTATTTAACAGAGCACTTAGAAGTAAACCTTCACCGATATTTAACTAATACCTACTCTGCAGATAAAACAAAGCATCCCAACATTCACCCTAATCTAGTGTATTTAAGCACTTAGCATAAATAAATGGATCAAATATAGCAGATTCAAGCACTAAGCACATTCACCTATGTTAGATCTAACATCCAGATTCATCATAAGCACAAAACATAAATAGATCTATCTATCTATCTATATCAATCACTTAGCAAATAACACATAAATACACGAACACATCGCACAAAGAAGAGCAACACAACATATACGTGGTTAACCCCCACCCTGGGGTTACGTCCACCAACTCTTCTTCTTTATTAGCTTCTTCAATAGGTTACAAGCACAAAGCCTCAAAACCCTACTCTGCATAGGATAGAAGATATGCGCAGCTCGCTAGATACTTCTTCCTTGCGTTACAACACAAATCCCTTCACAGTCTGTTACAACCACTTGCACTTAGCTCTGCAAGTCTCTCATAATATGCACAATGAATTTACAAACCACACTTGCACTTAACACAACATCACATAGATGCCTCTTCTTCTTCCCTTCTCTACATCACCTAGACATCTATTTATATATTACAAAATAGGCCTAAGCATGGGTAAAGCCATGGGCCGAAATTCCCATACCCGTTACATATTCCCAAATCCCAAAAAGGGGCCGATATCCTGCGATCTTTGCTTCGTCTTGCGCTCCGCCTTTGACAGTCTGTCGAAGTCCAAAATGGTCAAACATGACCAAGAAGCCTCAAAACTTGGTCAAGGGCCAACAAAAATACTCTGGCTCTAGTTTTTCTTGATTGAAGATACTACCTAAATAAGTCACAGAAGCTGGAAAGCAGATGGAAGCAAGAAGCTTTTGAAGATTTAAGTTAAAGGCAGAGTACCTGGAAAACTGCAGAATCTTAGGAAGGTCAACTATTTCCAGATTTCCATGCAAAAAATTAGTCGTGTATCCAAATCAATCCACATTTCTAGGCCCATATGGTTGTCATTTGATAAGAAGGTGATAATGATGATAGAGCATTTTTCATAATTCTAGGAAAGTTAATGACAAAGGTGAACAACTAGCAAGATGAAGTGTCAATATTCTCAAAAGGGATATTTTCATATCATTCACCTAGATTTCAAGGCATAAATTGTGCAATCAATTCTAAATTTGAGTGTAGGTGGAAATTAGAAAGATGAAAATCAACATTAATTCCAGATTTGAGAGATTGATGAAGCATCTTTGACAAGCATTTTAGATTTCTTGTGACAAATCACAAATTTTATTTACCTGGTGTTTTTAGAGGTAAACTTCTGACGTGTTTTCTGAGCAAATAGAGGCAAATTTCCAAAATATGAGACATGGGTTTTTCTTAGAACGGGCCCAATTAGGAGTTAAAAGAACAAGTTCTAAAAATATGGAACGGTTTAGGAAATATGGGTGGACCTTTGAAACTGTTTTTTTTTTAGATTTCACCAAAAAATGCTCTGTCAATGTGGAGTTGGAAAATCATTTCAAGATAGAGGAGGACTATCATTATTGCTAGAATCTTTTCATGTACTCTTCCAACTAATTGATGTATTCCAAGCCCAGGTGTCACAACGAAATTCAAGTTCTAGAATAGTCAAAGATGTAGCCAAGAAAAAGCCAAGAAAATAAGATCTAGTACTAATTTTGGATCTTATCCTTCTATCATCATATCCAACACTTCTTGTAACTATTTTCTATGTTTGGTCTTAAGGGGATCTCGATCCACTAGTTTTGGATCTGGGATTTGTGATAGTACATCTATATATTGTAAAATTGGAAAGTAATAAGGGGGGTTTTGATCCAGGGAAAAATCTTCCTCAGGGAAGAGATGTTTTGAGTGTTGGGATTTGAGAGTATGACAAGGTTCGAGAGTATGGCAATTTTGTTAGATTTTTTATAGGATTTTGGGTGAAGGAATTATTATAATATTTCATTATCAAATATTCATGACATCTCTACTACCAATTTGTAATCTCTTTGTTTTTCATTAGTTTTTTTTCCTTACATTTGAATGAAATTCCATTTTTGAGCATCAATAATTGTTCATGATTTGTGGATTTCTGTCCAGCAAAGCTTCATTGCACCTGCCCATGTTTCATGTGTTCATTCAAGTGTCAATCATTCATTCTCAGAAATCCTTTTTGTTTATGAAATGTTCAGTCTATATGATTTTACAGAGTTGATCTAGCTTAGATTTCCTTGTGTTTCATATATTTGTCTTCTTATATTTTTCTACCTCTCACTTATACCTTAAATATGTCTGGTAACTAGTTCAATTTCCTCTAATCCATGAAATGTAATAGATGACTCCATGCCCAATGGCCTTGATCATTGATCTAAGGTGTTCTTAAGTCCCATTTTTGCCTTTCTTCTTTCTCAATCTAGTCTACCTGATCCACCATCCCAACCAAATATCAAATCAATTTCAAGATGTGCTAGACATTTCTCTTTTGCAGTCAAGAGCAATATCTAGCGCTGACACTAAGTGTTTTACATTTTTTACTTTTTCCAACAACTATCACTGGAATCCAACAATGCAATTGTTGGTGAAATCATAATTTTACATTGCTCAAATCATGTTTTTGTATGCATAAATTGATTCAACACCCTCAAAATCCACTAGGGAACTCAAAATATGTAATCTCAACCACTGAAATATGCAATTCCAACTATCCTTCTAAGTTTGGCCGGATTTTGGACAAAACTCATCAAAAAAACATGTCCAAAAATGGGTAAAAATGTAGAACGTTTAGACTACATCAAGAGAAACAAAGGAACAATCAATCAACTCAACAATACTCATCTCCCACTAGTGATTCAATTTTCTAAGTAAGTGGCAACAATTCCACCACATGATTTTAGATTCACATTTGGGAATTTTGTTATATGTAATTTTTTTATGAACTACGTTATGTGTGTTTTCCCTTTTATTTGTTCTTCTTCTATATTATCATAGATTTGTGAACATATTATAATTTTGACATGATGCTTGTTATTGATTATAGATTTTGTGTTATCTTTTTCTAATTTGTAATGTGTTTTCTATACATTTAAGAAAGGGAAAGGATAACTTGTTTAGGGGGTTGTATTGTGAGGTTATTTTTGAATTTGTTTATAATGGTGTGCTACGATTGTGCAAGGGTTGAAAATATGCACATATTTGTGAAGACATTGACATAAAAGAATGATCTCTGATGCCATTCATTGGTGGACAATGTTATCACTACAATGATTTGTGTTAAATTATTTTCTCTAAATTGTTCTAGTATTAGATAATATTTTTCATTGATATAGACCCTATGGCATCTGTTAGACCATGATCTAACATCAGATCTCTTATTTCACTTTAACTTGAAGAAAATGTTTCTCCACTTCCTCTTCCACTCTCAGATAAGGAGTTCAAGGTTTTAGTATAATTTGTCATTGCTTCTTATTGAAGAGTGTACCATTATAATCACAAATTTACTTTCTTTTTGAAAATTTAAATGAATATGGTTTATGAGACCTGCATTTAATATCTTCTTTGAAAATTTATTCTTCACATAACTTCCAATATAGTACACTGAAAACATAAACCTACCCTTACAATAATAACAAATGAAAATGTACCCGATCTGGAATCAAGTGGGAGTAAATGTAATGTTATCTCTTATATTTTCAACGAGTAGATATTTGATAAAAGTGGGAGTATATCTTTGTAAAAACTTTAATGAGTAGAACTAATATTTTTTTTTATCATTCATTTTACATAGGTAGATTGATGGGACTCTGTTTTGGAAAACATAGATTGGATTTTTTGGGTATAGATTCACAAAATCTAGCAAGTTTCTCTTCAAAAGAGGAAATAACCATCATTCCACCCAAACCATAGGTTTTCTTTTGATTCTATTTCATACATGCATTACTCAATCAATTGTCTTGTTATTCTGTGTGGTTGGTAATTTCAGCTTACTAGTGACATGACAACCACTCCATATTGGTTTTTTAATTATTATTTTGAAGCTTTATTGATGAGATTTTGCACATGTATTCTCTTCAAATTGTGTTGATTCGACCGATTTTCTAAAAACATACAATGCGTGTTAAAAGATGATCCTTCCTAGCCTCACTCTAGCCAATAATTATAAGTTCCAAACTTCCATATTTTCCCACTCAGATTTAATCATGATATTGGATAATACTTGGGCTTGGAAAATGGTATTTCTAAGTTGGTTCCAGGTAACAAAACAAAATTAGAGGTGGAGTTAGAAAATGGAGTTGCCTAAATTCAAGTCCAAGTCCAAAGAAAAAGTGAATGGACAAATGAGAGATTTAAAATTGTGCAATATTTACCTTGTGTAACTTGGTTGTGCATAACTTGGATGCATAAAATACAATTATACAATGACATCCAAAGCAAAGTTGTGGTGCCACAACCTGATTGTACATCCAATACAATAAATAAAAATTCCCAATAAAAGGACTTAACGTAGTTGACTTTGCCACATATTGTCTTCCGCAATTTTGACTTGTCATGTATTCTTGTACAATACTAGTAATATTCTCTAGGAGATGAACGAACATGAATACAAAGTGATGTGTTTTCCTTTATCATTATCTAGTCAAGTTATTTGTTTTATTTTATGTTGGTTCCATCCTCTATGAGACTAGAAAAAGTTCTGAATGAAATATAAGAGAGAGAAAATACAAATATGACATCGTTTTCCAACTAAAGTGGAGTGGGTAGTTTCAGGGAAGAAGTACATGAAAAATATTTAATGAACATAAGTTTGATAAATCAAACATGTGTCAGTCCTTAGGCATCATGATCAAGGGGTAGCTTACCATTGGGACTCAAATAGGCCATGACATTAGGTGTTGGAAACATGGCCTTGTTTGAGCCATTCTTATATATAGTAGAACAATTTAATTGACAAATTTCCTTGCACGGTTTGAGTTTGGTAAGTGGTTGTCGTCATCCATATGACATGCATATTTCCTTTGGAATAAAATTGGAATTTGATTTTTTTGAAAATTGGCAAAGATGATGGGGATGATAATAGTTTGATTGCAGGGATAGACCAGAGTATGTAGACAAGTATTAACATTATTTTTTTTTAGTATTTTTTTGTCATAAAATTCTGTAAGGATATGAAAATTATGGGTTGAGATGTCTGTTCATTATGATGACACCACTTCAACATTTCATGGTTCTCAATACACATGGTTAATGGTATCTATGTCAAAGATCATAAATCACGATTCTCTAGAATAATATAAGTTTTAAAAATTTAGAACAATTTAATATTTCATAGCTCTCTCAACCTTGAGGAATTTTATGGTTCAGTTAACTAGTTGTTATGTGGCTTTTCTCTTGTTATTTCACATCAACTTTTACAATTTAGGCAATTAGCTACTATGTGTTTTATCTCTTCTTATAGTATTAATGTTTTTTAAATATTTTAAAATTCTCATAAACATAAAAACTTCTTGGATGACCTTGTTTCGAGCAGACTTCTAGCTACTATTTGTTTTATCTCTTCTTCTTACAGTAGTTATGTTTTTAAATATTTTAAAATTCTCATGAACATAAAAACTTCTTGGGTGACCTTGTTTCGATTTCTCGATCTGATGGATTCCTAATTTACATAAAATCAATTTTTAGGATCATGCTTTATAATACCATTTGTTTTGTAGCCTAGGAAATCTAGGCTCAGTGAATTATAGTGCTTTGTCCTAGGCACGATATTAACATGCGAGCCTTCACATATCACACTGTTGCATACACTGTAGTCGTATGTATCGAGTACAAACTACTGTGATTGAAAAGGGGTATGGGAGGAATATAGACAATATTGTAAAAAAATTAACTACAAACAAAAAGGTGAGGATAGTCATGAGTTATTTTATCTGTTGAATTGCATGTTTTCACTAGCATTGTTGGTTTGGATAGAATTTGATTTAAAGTATTACCTTAGATTGATTTTAGTGACCAAAGAATTTCATTGAAGCATAATATAATAATCTTACTAGTTCTGTCATTCAAAAAAATCTTGAACCTAGAAATATCGAAATAAATTGGGATATCGGTAACTTGTAAAAGTCTAAAAATATCAGAAGAAATTGAAGATATTTGCAACACCTCTTTTTATGCAATTAAAAAGAGAACCATTTTGAGTTAGATATTGCAAATTGATGTGCATTATCAATAAGTGATTATGTGTAGTGAAACAAGTTATGCTATCATGCAATTTGTGAAACAATAAACAATTCCACCCATAAAATGAACTAACAAGAAACAAATCCCCTAAAGATGGCTTGGGCCTTGACTATACATAAATATTGAGGACTAACATTAACAAAGTTTTCCATTGACATTGGTAACATTGAATGTGGCTTGAACTTCATGTCAATACTATGAACCACAACTAAAGAAGGAAAGTGAATCACACCATCATTCTCCTTCGAACATTTTGTTAAATTGAAAGATAGTGCTTATGTCTCTCTTTGAAAAAAGAAAATGTATGCTTGTATTCTTTTTTTTTTGCACAATTAATTTTTCAGAGATGCATGCTTGTATTAATT
>SNQJ01S0001583.1:156620-241547 GCA_010110895.2 Picea sitchensis
CCACCATTCTCTAATGAAATAGGGTATGCACTATTATAGTGTTTGGAAAGGTAGTTAAAGGACACCACAATCAATACCTAGGGATTTTTTTTGTTTTAAGAAGATACATAGTATTTTTCATACAAATAATTAACGTACATTTAATTTAAAATGACATCAATGGTATGGTTTTGTATTTACTACTGATTAATATTGTTAATAAAATATGCATTCTGATTTATTACAATTTGATAACTAAGTATGTTTTAGTGCCTAGGTAACAAATAGCTCTTGATGATATGTCAATTTATAAAATGTACAGATGCTAAATTTCTAGTTTTTGCTATATACCTGGAAAAATGTTTTATGTCATTAACCTCTCACTATTATCTTTATTTCTCAGTCTACTCTCTCATGTAATATAATTACTAGAAAACACTCTTCTTTTTCAACATATCCACCTTTTATTTTCTTTGACGTTCCCTTTCTCCACTTCAAAAATACACTAATTTAATTATATGTTAAAATAAATATATAATTTTTTTAAATTACAAATTATTTGTTTATTTATATAATAATTTGATATATAGATATATACCAATGGGCCCTCTTTTTTTGTGGGATTTTGAAGAGTCTCCCCCCCCCCCACCCCCCATAGATACAAAAGATAAATTATACAGTCTGATCCAATTCAATGCATTCCACACAACCCCCTTTAACGAGAACAAAAGTGGGGGTAGAACCATATATGACCATGAGGAATTAAACTTACGGAGGACAAAACATAAATGCAAAGAAGGCAAAAACGCCAGAGGATCAGAACCCGATAGTTGGATTGTTGAGTCCCATCGAGTAATCTAGACATTCCTTGCCTTTATCTCCCTTGCCAATATTGGCATCCTTCATACCTGGAATGTTATCATCCTCGATTTGAATTGGGCAATCCTGCGTTCTAGGAGGGTGTTGGTGCTAAGTATCCTACCGAACTCTGAACTTGATCCCGAACTGCGAGCGACAAAATAGATCGAGTTTTCTATCGAGAATTTTAATCGCCTGAATGGTCTTGTCATTATCCCTTTTTTCCTAAGCCATGACCTGGGCGATGATTTATTTCATTATCCAATACATCTTTGCTAAATGGAAGTATCTATTTTCTCTGGTGTGAGTGTATTTAGGGTCGTCCACCCAGTGCTACACCTCTCTAACAATGTTCACGTCTGAGGTTAGGTGTCGTTGGCGCATGCCGACTTCCTCAATGCCCACTGTGTGCTTATTCTCTTTCTCTATGCTCAAGTACTTATCACACATCTTGGCCGTCCAAGTTGTTGAAGATGCCCTGGATTGAGTTGTCGAGCCTCTCGAAGATGAGGGTTATGATTTTTTACCTTTCGGTCTTGCCCTCTTTCTGGCCATGGTTCGTGAATTTTGAAGCTCTAGCTTCTTTGAGATTATCTCCTAGATAATTTTATAATGGTATTGGTCCCAAGTTCCTCTGTCAAACTAGAAATAGAAAAAGTGCTTCAGAGGGGTCTTACCATTCGATGACCATCTCTGGCGCTTCCAAGGCTCAAAAACGTTTTTCTTTCTTTTCTTGGGACGCTGGGAGGGCCATTTAATAACCAAACTGGCATGTCCGAAGGGGGATGCAGTCCCAAGGTCCTGAAGTCCTTTCCTCCTTGCTAAGGTGTGGGCCATTATGCCTGTCACATGGCTCATCCAAGAGGCAGATGTACTTGTTTTCCTTTCATCCTTCTGCTTGTAAATACCCAAATTATGATTCTCCTCTACTCTTTGAGTCTGACACAAGCTCCCAATGTTTTGTCCCTCCTTTTCATGATGAGGGTACTTTGCCTCAATCTTCACTAATAAACCTCGATCCTTATCATCTGCTACTGACATACTGATCTGAGCACTTCTTGAGAAGCCACTACCTCTGCAGTCTTCCTTTCGAACATCCATCAAATTATTGTAGGATTTGGGGTTGGTCCATATGAAAACCAAACCTTACTAAGACATTATCTCTCTCTTCATGATGCAAGCCAACCGTGTCATAGGAAATGGTTGTTTCCTTTGTCTCTTCATAGAGCCGAGTGGCATCGGAGGATGACTCTGATTCGCCAGTTGGGCCCAGGTCGCTCAGCCTTTCGACGACTATCCCGTACCCTTGTTCTGGTTCCCCATCTGTTATTGTTTCCTCTCGCTGACACATCACATGTCGATTTATGTCGAGTTCATTTAGCCTTGTGGATTCTTGCCAAGTAGGGGGATCATTGGGGTCCCCAAAATTCCACTTCGTCATTCAATACTTCTGTTGGACACCTACATTTTCCAAGTAGTCTTCCATTGTGTGGGCGCTTCATCGAACTTGGTCTGGAATTATCACCTTGAAGTGTTGCATCAAGATTGTGACCTGCGACCAACCATATGACAATTTCCAATTTGTGGATATTTTTCCTTGGTTTTCCCCCTCTCTCAGGCGATTTATAGATGTTATGATTAGGAGAGAGTATCCTTCCACCTGCAGACTTGGGATACCATTGTGTTTGACCATATCCAGGCATCTGATGGGTCCTTATAGCTCTGCATCGTTGTTAGAGTTATACCCCAGATTGTTGGTGAACATGGTCAAAATTCTCCCCTCTGAGTCTCTCAATAGTCCCCTCGCACCAGATTTTCGAGGGTTGTCCTTGGAGGCATCGTCGAAATTCAATTTTGTTGTTCCTTTTTCCAGTGGCTACCAAGCTTGGTACTTTGATTATGTTTTTCAGGGAGAAGTTTTATGAACTTGCTGGAAGGCCGAGGTGAAATTCCATCACCTGAAGATGTATTCTTCCCTCTCAAGTAAAATTTGGTCTTCCACTTACTAGGTACTCGTAGGAATGGATTCTTGCATGTTATCTTTAATTTTGTTCCACACTCCCGAATATGTATGTAATTTTTCTTAAAAAATCTTCTATTTCTTTCTTTCCATAGGTTCCACATCAATATCCTTGGAAAAATCTCCCAAGATTTATTTGGGATGGGATTTTGGAATGGTTCGAATAACCAGTGGGTAATTAGGTTTTTTGGGTCGTCTATGTCCATCCTGGATCTCTGAAACATCATTGCCCCATTATCCCAAACCCTTCACGCTTTTTTGCGGGAGCAGAAGATATGGGAGAGGGTTTCCTCCTTTGTTTTGTAGAGCATGCAGATGGAGGGGCCTTCATGCCCTTTCTTTCTTAGTTTATCCCAAGTTAGCACTTTTCTAGAGAGAATCATCCACATGAAGGTTTCCATTTTGGGCCAAATCCTAGGTTGCTAGATGCACTGCTCATCTCGTTTCTTGTATGTTTCTGACAAGTTTGATGCTTGTAAATAAGAATATTTTCATTTGTACATCCCCTCACTTCTATTTCCCCATCGGATAATATCTTGACCATTTCTTATTTTTATCTATTTGTGTAAGAGCTTAGATTTAATGTGTTTTAAGACCTCTGGGTCCAACTAGGCATGCCAGTCTACCGGATCTTTCCAAATTCTAAATAATTCATCCATTGGGGAGCCCACGCTCTCCCAATACTGATGGACCTAAGTCCAACCTTTTTCCAACATGGAGGTTATATCCCATTCGATTCCTTCCTGATTTTCTAGGGTTGGGAGTTTCTCCTAGGCATCATCCCAGAAGAGGGCGATCTTCCCATTATGCACTTCCCATAAACTTTCTTGTTGAGCTAGCTCTCCATTTTTCCAGGAAGAATTCTAGATGAGAGATCTCGGATGATTCCCATCCATGCGGATGAGGACTTGAGGGTTTGCCTCAAGAGCATAATTTTTTGTCCACGCTTTGGCCCATCAATCCTCTGGGTTAGTAATCCATCTCCACCATAATTTGGTTGTGCTAGAGCTCGACCTGCATGCAGGGGGTCCCTATTTCCAACCCCTCCATGGGAATTTCGTTTACTGAGTTTTTCCCAAGCTACTAAAGCCCAGTTTTTCTCTCCCCCCCAAGAGAAAGGATCTTGGTAGAGTCCTGATATTTTTCAAGATTCCTTTCAGAGCTACCAACATTGAGAATACGTACAGGGGCATGGAGCTAAGGACTGATTTAATGAGAAGAATTATTTCAGGAAGAGTCAGGAATATATGAGTCCAGTTGGTTAGCTTTATCTCTAGTTTATCCAAAATCTCTTGCTAGGAAGTATTACAGACAACCTTATCGATAAGTGGGGCTCCCATATACTTGGAGGGGATATTGGCTTTTTGGAAACCAACAATCTTGGCTATATGTCTCTAGACATGGATAGAAGTGTTAAAGAAAAAAAATTGAGACTTAGCAAGGGTAATGACTATACCTGAGGCTTCTTTGTAGAGTTCCAACATGTGTCTGATGGCTCTAGATTCTTTGATAGTAGGGATCCCCATGAGGAAGTTATCATCGATGAACTGGAGGTGGGTCACGAGGTCTAAATCTTCTTGCAGTCTTATCCCTTGAAGTTTGTTCTCCGCCACCTCCTTCTGGATCAATATTCCCAGGCCTTCTGCTAGGATAATATAGAGATATGGGGAGAGAGGATCACCTTGGAGAATACCCCTCATCGGGTTGAAATGTTTTGATGGGGAACCATTGATAAGAATTGAGAATAAGGATGAGGATACCAACCCAATAATCCAACAAACCCATTCCTCTACAAAGACGAAAGACTCAAGAATTTTCCTCAGGAAGTGCCAACTTATTCGATCATATGCTTTATACATGTCTAATTTAATGAGCATGTATGATTTTCTTGATTGCTTCATTGAGTGGACTTTTTTCGTGGGAAACTATAATCCCATCAAGGATTTGTCTCCCTTCCGAAAAACCACCATGTTCCTTGGAAATGATATTTTTTAACAAGGGTTTGAGTCTATTGGCCACGAGCTTGGATAAAATTTTGTAAATAAAATTACAAAGCGTGATTGATCTAAACGTTTCTGCCGTATTCGCCTCTTTTTCCTTTGGGATTAGGGCTAAAAAGGTGGCATTGAAAGCTTTGAGCATGGAGCCTGAAGTTTGCGATTCTTCCACAACCTCCCAGATCTCTTTTCCAATGATTTTCCAACACTTCTAGAAGAACTCAAAAGTGAATCCATTTGGGCCTGGGGACTTCCCCTTTTTCATTTCCATGACTGTTCTTTTTACTTCCTTCATGGATGTCGGACCCATTAAAATTTGATTTTGTTCTGGGGTGGTAATCTTAGGGATATGCCTAGAAATCTCTTGGATCGCCTCCATCCTATCCCGATATGACTCTGTGAGGAGAGTTTTGAAATGGTTGACCAATTCCTTTTGTATGTCTTCAGAAGAGTCAATTCTTTCACCCGAGATTTGAACAATAGTCGAAATCCTTTTCTGATTTCTTCTTTGAAGCAGGGAGTTGTGGAAGAATTTTGTATTTTAATATCCTTATTTTAACCATCAGATTCTAGATTTTTTCTTCCAAAGGACTTATTCCTGAAGTTCCCACTTATCCAACTCCATTAGGATTTGATTTTCCCTTTTGTTTATCTCCTTTGTTGACATCCCTGAGGATGCTAAACGTTGAATTGTCGCCATTTCTGTTTCTAAACGATTCTTCTCTTCAAATATATTTCCAAACACTTTCTTATTCCATTTATTAAGTTGGAGTTTGATGTGTTTTAGCCTTTGTTAACATCGGTACATTTTTTTTCCATATAGGTTTGGTCGCTCTCCCCACTAGGTTTCTTTGTTTTGCATAAAATCCTGGTGATCCATCCGGAATTTTTCCAAACGAAATGATCAAGGTCGTGGCACTAAATTTTCCTCCCAAGTGAGACTGATCGGCCAATGGTACGATCCAAAGAAAGGGAGAACTTTCGTTACTAGGGATTGTTGAGCTCGAAATAGGGATTTTGAGGTCAGAAATATGTCTAGACATACTACTATGATTTTTTCTAGTCTTCTCTTATTGGTCCAAGTGAAAGGTCCTTTGCTATTATGAATGTCTACAAGCCTATTTTTATTTATCCAATATCAAAAGGAGTCACTCTCTCCCTCCATGGGTCTTGCACCATCCTTTTTTCCCCAGAGGGTTGTACTCATGTTGAATTCGCCCCATACGAACCAATGTTGCTCGCTCAAGGTGTTCCCCATGTGGTTCAGGGCTTCCAGAAACTCCCTCTTAAGAGGGGGGAGTTGAGGGTAGTAGGAATTCATTACATAGCCATGGGACTGAGATCCTAAACCCTTAAATCTCATATTGAGGATTCTCGGGAAGAGGACGAACAGGTCCAATTTCCATTTTGTTGGGTCCCAAAGAATTTCTAGGCCTCCTAAAGCCCCATCAGAATCTACTGCTTCTACCTCGCAACCTTTCCAGATCTTTTTTGCAATCTTTACCATTTTCACGCTATCACATTTTGTTTACTGAATCAAAACTATCTCTACCTTCTCCTAATTTATCCTTTTTTTCCAGCTTTCTTTGTTTGGATGGGGCATTTAGACCATGCAAATTCTAGGATATTAGCTTTATAATAACTTCTGTTGGGTTTTAAAGTACGTTTCTAGGAGGCTAACTACTTGTCCCGAATCCACAAGCTGGGAATCCATTTATTATATCACCTGGCTATATGGTTTTTTGCCTCTTCTTTTTTCCTCATTGGATGATTTCTTAAGAATATTCAGAGGTTTGGTTTTGATTCCAAAACCACCTGAGGAACTAGCTAGTACCCCTAGACCTAAATCCATTCCCCCCATAATCTTGTGTCTTCTCCTGCGAACATGACATTTGGCCTGTGTATTCGGCCTTTATTTCTGGTTCTACAGGGTATTGCTTTTAGAGCTTTGGTTGTTATTCAATTTCTTCCATATCTATCTAATATCCATCTTCTTATTAGATAATTTTGGTTCGATTTTCCTGGTTATGCCTCTCCATCTCACTTTCTCGAGGTTCTAGTTGAGTTTCCTTTTGACCATTTTTTTCCTCTATTTTTTGCCCTGAGACGTTTTTTGGATCTAATACTGTAGGAGTATTCTTTGTTGTGATCTTAGTTCTTGGGGGAGATCTCTACCAAGACTTGGAATTTATTTTTATCTGGACCTCCCTCCTTTACTATTTGGGTTCCCTGTCTTCTCGCTCCCCTACGCTTCCCTTGGATTTTCGTAAAGCCTTCAACATATGTATCCTCTGGCTATTTAATGTCGGGTTGTTTGATGTTCATAAGGAAGTCACGATACACCGTGAGTGTGGAATTTCCTACATCTGAAGGGGATGTGTTCATAGTCCACCATCTGGGTCCACTCATTATTGTGATAGGATATCATTACTACATCCTAGAGGGCTCCTGGTACATTCATATATACGCAGATCCGCGCATAGGAGGTGTATTTGGCCGCTTTTTTGATGTCCGATATTTTGATGAAGGATCCCAGGGCATTACCTATGCATTCTAGAGTTTCCATCTCCTAGAATTATTATGGTAAAGAGTAAAGTGTAACCTAGATCGGGCCTTCCATGAATTTCTCCTTCTCTAGGGTGAACCTCTATGTCCAGTATCAAAGGTGGAGACCCATTGAGTTAAAGAAATAAGGCCCTTCATCAAATACCTTTTTTCCTATCTACCGGGTTGTCAAAGATCGTTGTAAAGAAGCCTTTAGATCCTAGATTTAAATCAACTTGCCCTTTTATTTTCCATCTAGTACTCACCCACTCCATGAGGGATTTTTCGGACGGCCATGTGCCCATGAATTTTCCTCTTAAAGCGTGATCCTTCATGTTTTGAATATAGTTGAAAATATTAGGAGAGATCACTTTATAACTGGGAGTTTTCGAAGTGCCTGCATGACAACCATTCACCTTGGTTTTGTCAAATCCTGGGTTTTGCAGCTCCCTTGACCTGTCCTTTCCTTCCTTACTTGTGCCCCCCATTTCAATATCTTCTATCCATTGTTGTGCTTTCCCCAACACCGCGTCCTTAAAAGTCGACTGACTTTGTTGGCTTTTGTCTCGAGATTTCCCCGAGGACTCTGTCAACCCTAGTAGTCCTACCCCTTTCGCCTCCATTTTCAAGCCCAAAATACACACTCAAACTCTGAACCCTAACCTACTTCGTTGCTCTCACTCTCCATCTTTCCTTCCTCACTCTGGGATTTTGAAGAGTTACCCATGATATTATATACTCATTCTTTCTTCGGATTGACACCATCTATTCTAAAGAGAAGAGTTATTATGTTGGGTTCATCATTCGTAGTTTGTATTTTGGATAAAGTTATTGGTAATGGTATTTATTTTAAATGGGAAGATTTGTTATAAATGTAGGTGGAATTTTAATGTTTTGTACTAAGTATTTTTAGATAATGTTAGGTTCATAAGTAGATAGTGTTACATTTTTTTGGATTGATATGATCATTTTTTTAAAGTAGAGTTATGTGGTTGAGCATTCGTTTTGAGTATATAAAATAATGTTGTTGGTATTGGTATTTATTTTCAATGAAAAAAATTGTTATAAATATAAGTGGAATTTTAAAGTTTTGGAAAGTTTTATATTACATCAAAATTTGGGATTGATATTTATGATAAATTGATTTATAAAAAAAAATATTTTTTTAATGATATTTATGATAAATTGATTTATAAAAAATTATATTTTTATTAATCTAAAGTTATATATTATCGTTAAAAAAAGAGTTTTTAGGAATTTTAATAACAAATCTAAGATTGATATGAGATTTCTTAATAATAATAATGATTTAATTTTAAGGTTACGATTTAGCAAGATACTAAATTGATGTATAAGACTATGTTTTGTTAGGACAAGAAACCTCTTGCATGCACCAATTTGAGTGCTTAATTTATGAAGGTGTACATACCTACCATACTATTCAAGAAGCCTAGTTGTCATGTGGCATTAACATGACCTTGGTAGTTGGGCATGACCATCAAGTGCGGTATCACCTAGACTAGGCCTAACTATCATGCCCTAACCAAAACCAAACAAGGCACTTTAAATTGTGTGGAATGCCAAAGTGTTTGCTTCGTCATAGGAGAAGTTGTGTCATCACCACCCAACCATAATCAACCTTTTGTTTCCTCCCCTGAGCCAAGCACACTTGAACCACCGACCACCCAAACGTAGCATTGTGTTATCATCCATCTAGGACAACCTATTGTAGTCCTCTCAAGATCATGTACCTAGTGGAAACAAGCCTCCACATACCTTCAAAACACTCATAAACAATGGTGCCTTGCCATGGCTAAAACACTATCTATCACATTGCGAAATCACATCGTCTTATGATAGGCTTGCATTGTAATGTCTCGTTGGTTGTCTGACAGTACTATCGTGGACATCCTCGGTCCTCCTAATCCACACCAAACTAGGACAATGTCTTAACCATCTCACAAATCACCATGATTTGATCACCAAGGCTACCAAAACAAATGGACCCGTTGTGCACCCTTAGCTAAGTTTGTCTGGCATGTCATTCATCATGCCACTATCAATGACACTTCAAGTAGGGTCCTTATGCTACCTCTCTCTAATTTTAAACTTATAACCATAAAAAAAGAAACACACATTCTTAAACACTAAGCCCACTCAAACTCTTATTAATTTTTCTTAATAATAAACTTTGTGACATTAAATTTGGATATTGTTGGACCTATAATCTATATGATCACATTTGACTTTTTCTCTCTTGCAAAACTTTATGCCCGATGCATAATTAAATAATTATTAAAAAACATTAGATGGATTTATGAGGAAAACCCTTGTTTTTAAGGGTTAGTTGGCTCTTTAACACCTTTCCATTTAAGCAAACAAATGTATTATCTAAGGCATTGTCTAACTTTTCTACGAAATGACTTTTTTCACCGAAATTCAATGATATAAATTTGCAGGAAATAACTATTTTTTTTTTTGTTTAAAATCCATTTCTGAATGAAGAAATGTATTTACCATGCTGAAAAACCATTGGGGCACTCAGATTATACAAAAATAGTCACTCAAATCTGCGGATCTAACAATTTCTTGTCGAATTTTAGGCAAATGTCCCCATAAATATCGTCGAAAAAGAGTCATTTCATAGAATGTTTAGAATACAACTATCATGTAATACTAATTAAATATATCTAAAAGAAACCAACGTCCTTGAATATGGTACATTTTGAAGTTTCTTTGTAACATTTAGTGATATCTTGGATGTAAATGTGTTGAACCTGCACAAAATAGATATAGCTAGAAAATACCACACACATTTGTAGAGAGAAATTGAGAAGGAAGAAGCAAGAGAGAAAGAATGGAAGAATTCTCATTAACCATAATGAATAATGAATAATGAATAATTTACACATGATATACTCTGTATAACTCAACCAATGTGCACTGGAGGTGAAGCCAATGCGCCATAGTGGTGGTCTAGAGTGATCTGGACACACACTAACAGTTACAGGAGTGAACTACCACCTAGCTGAGTTAACTAGTCTACCAGTGTTCAATTAACTGACTGAAACAAAGTGAATTAAGGAGGAGATCAGGGAATCATGGGTAATGTGCTAGTCTGGTGATGATACTAAGGCTAATGTGCATTAGCTGGTGATGATACCATTGTTGCATGGTGACAAAACCAACACAACATCTAGACTCCACTCAACTAGTCAAACTAAAGTGAAAACTAAAGAGAATATTCTCCCTAAACTTTAGGAGACTGGATAAAGACTAATAAACATAGGAAAAAACTTAGGAAAAATAAATCCTAGGTGTGTGTGAAGTAACTCCAACACCCCCTCTGAGCATCACTATTGTGAAAATAAAGAATGGGTCTCGACAACGAGGCCATGTTAGGTACCCAAATACAAAAGATACACTAAAATAAAGTGGTGAGGAAAGAGGGAACCCCCTCAAGATTACACAATGTATGTAAAAATAAGAACTCTAGTTGCTAGAGGTACAATGTATGTAAAAAATAAGAACTACAGTTGCTAGGCAACTGTGTCCTTCACTCCAAGATGACTTCACAGAGAATGAGATTTTTGCTCAGTGAAGGTATTAGTGAAGATGTATGTCGTCTGTTCTGCTGAAGGACATAATTGTAGGTCGATGATCCCCTCGTGTACTAAGTCCCAGATGTAGTGAATGCGGATCTCAATGTGCTTTGTTCACTGCCTCTGAACTGGATCTCTATAGAACTTCAAAGTGCTCTTGTTGTCACACCAGACGACTATCGATGAATGAAACTGAATGCCCAACTCAGTGAGAAAATTTTGTAGCCACATAGCCTGAATGGTTATGTTAACTATCCCTATGTACTCCGCCTCGGCTGAAGAAAGAGAAATAGCAGCCTACTTCTTGCTCAACCAACAGATGGTCCCGGAACCAAGACTGAGTGAGTAACCAGATGTGGAATTGCGATCAGTGCTATCACCAACCCAGTCAGAATCAGTGAACCCGATGATATCTAATGTAGAGTCTGCAACATAATGAATCCCAAAGGCGATGGTGCCATGTACGTATCAAAGGATACACTTTGCAGCATTCCAATGTAGCTCATGCGACTCCTGCATGAACTTGGAAACTGCACCAATTGCATAGCAGAGGTCTGGTCTGGAGTGTGTGAGATACAACAAGATCCCCACTAGCTATTTGTACAGTGTGCTGTCAACTAGTGGAGTGTCCACACCATCATCAAGTTTGAATCCTGATAGGAAAGGAGTCGGAGCAGACTTGTAGCCTGTCATGTGAAATCTCTCAAGGAGATCTCGAGCATACTTGGTCTGAGACAATTTGATGCATGATGCATCCTGACTGATATCAAGTCCAAGGAAGAAGTGTAGCAGACCCATGTCTGTCATCAAGAACCTGTCATGTAGAATCATCTTGAGTGCAACAATCGCTGAAGTCAAGCAACCAGTGATCAACAAATCATCAACATACAGAACTAAGAGTAGAAGTGAATCAGTCATCCTGAGCATGTAGACATTCAGGTCTGATTTACAACATACAAAGTTCTGTGCAACAAGTAGCAGTCCATCTTGGCATACCATGCCCTTGGAGCTTGCTTCAGGCCATAAAGAGATTTCTTCAGTCGACAAACCAAAGAGGAATCCTACATAAATCCCTGGGGCTTCTCCATATAGATCTTCGCAGAGAGATCACCATGAAGAAATGGATTCTTCACATCTATCTGATGGACTTCCCATCCCTTGGTCGCCGTAATGGCAAGTGCCAAATGTATGGAATCCATATTCTCTATTAGAGTGAAGGTCTCATCATAGTCAATGCCATGCACTTGCAGAAAGCCTTTGGAAACAAGCTTGGCTTTGTATTTGCTAATCTGTTCATTCGCTGTGCTCTTAGTCTTGTAGACCCATCTGCACCTGACAAGTTTCCTTCCAGAAGGAAGGGGAACCAGATCCCAAGTCTGGTTCTCAAGGAGGGAGTTGTACTCCTCCTGCATGGTGGATTCCCAAAAGGGATTTACAACAGCCTCACCATAAGACTGTGGATCTGAAGAATGAACCAAGAAAAGATGCCTGGATGGAAATGGTTTAGTGACAGTGAGTGCAATAGGAGGCTCCTCGAAATTAGATTGAGTCCTCCTAGTATTAGCTGGATCACCAACAAGATCCCCTGCATCCTGAAGAGTAGTCTGGGCCCACTTGGGCCTCTGCTGTGGCTCTATATCTACATATGGATGCACTGACTCTGTATCTGACTGCACTGACTCTGTATTTGGATCATCTAAATTCTCTGAGTTAGAACTCTCGTTTGAAGAAGAGTCAACGTGTGCATGCTCATCATCTCAGACAGGTGGAATAATGAAGGTGTATGCATGCAGCTGTTGAGGTACATGTGAGACACTTTCCTCAAATTGGACACTTCGCTCAATGATGAGACAGTCCGAGGAAAGATCAATAAGTCTATATCCCTTCACATCGTCTGGGTATCCAACAAAGATACACTCTGTGCTCTATGGATCAAGTGTCTTCCTCTTTATAGAGGGAATCTGGGCCCATGCACGTGAACCAAAAATATGAAAGTGGGTCACTTCCGGTTTGAGGCCACTCCAAGCCTCATAGGGGGTCTTATCCTTAATATATCTATGGGGAGATCTGTTTTGGATGTAGTTTTCACAATTAAGTGCTTCGACCCATAGTCTCTGTGGTAGTGACTTTGCATGTAGCATGCAAGATGACATCTCTTTTAGAGATCTGTTTTTCCGCTCAACAACTTTGTTTTACTGTGGAGTATAGGGAACTGTGTGCTGCAACTGAATCCCTGCCTCATGACAAAGATTTTGAATCTCATGATTGACATACTCTCCCCTGTTATGAGTTCATAGGATTTTGATTTTCTTTCCAGACCGTGTCTCAACAAGGGCTTTAAAATCTTTGAGGTGTTGAAAGACCTCAGATTTTTTCCCGAGAAAGTAAATCCATGTGAAACGTGAGAAATCATCAACAAAAATGAGAACAAACCTTGCTTTGCTGATTGATGGATGCGGAAAAGGACCCATGAGGTCACTATGGATCAGATCTAAAGGAGAGGAAGCTCTCTGAGTCTTTCCTTTGTCGAATTTCTCTTGAGGGTGTTTTCCAAGAACACATCCCTCACAGATTCCTTTGGAGAAATGGATGTCTGGTAGACCATCAACCAATATTTCCTTGCTAAGCTATTGCACATATCTGAAATTCAAATGCCCGAACATTTTGTGCAATATCCAACTACTTTCATCAACATGGGTAAGTAGTAAAGTAGAATATGGTTCAATAAATTCAGAAAATGTATACAATCTAGATGGATGATTTACCTCACCGATAGAAACCCTGTAATTGGTTTGCAAGTCATAGATGTCCACTGCATTAGGTTTGAATATGACTTTCTTTCCGGTGCTGGAATTAGTCATCTTATACAAGAAGAAAATATTGACAAAAAGTTTGGGAACGTGCAACACATTCTCGAAGCTTCCATTGGTGAGTTCAGTCCTTCCTTTGTGGGTGACCTCAACTAGAGAGTTGTCCCCCATCAGAATAGGAGGACCTTTGCATGCATTCAATGAAGAATAGACTAATTTTGAGGCATCCATGTGATGTGATGCTCCTGAATCTATGATCCAAGCATTGGGAGATGAGTTGATGGCAATCAAGGCATGGCTAGAATTGCCTTTCTTGGGATTTTGATCTTCCGGCATCTTCTTCTTCGAACCTTTGGAGATGTGATATCAAAGGTTATTTTTCTGAAGTATTTGAGTCATTAGATCTATTTGTTTTTGCATGCATGTGGATTCTGGATGAAATCCTTTATGGAAGAATGTGCATTTCTCCCCTTTTCTTCCCTTTCCACCTTTGGATCCAGAGACATCGGTGAAAGGTTTTGAGTACCCTTCCTTCTTCAGATTTGCATGAGCTTTCCTTTTGTCTTTATCTTTAGATTTCTAACATTGATGGCTTCCATTTTGCACAGTAAGTGCATGTGCCTTTGGGCCTTTTATTTTTCCCTTGTTGATGAGGTTGGTTTTCTCTTGTGTCAGGGATTCGATAAATTCCTCAAGACAAGGCATCTTCCAGGTGGCCCCAAAGGCAAATTTGACTAAATGGAATGTGGATATGAACACGAAGAATTCAGGACCAAGTTTGGAGAGAATGGTGAGAACCATTTGTTTCTCCTCCTTAGATTTATCAACCCCGCAAACTTTGAGTTGTGATAGTAAATCCTTGTATTTTGTAAAGAAATCTTGGAGATTGTCGAAGCTTTTTGGATCTAATGTGAAAAATTTCACCTAGAGCATGTGTCGCCTCATCTCATCCTGTTTTCCAAAGAGCCCTTCCAAGGTGGTCCAGGATTCATTGGGGGTTTTACAGGGAGATATGTGAAAAACGAGATCGAGAGAGATGAGACTGCAAATTGTTCCAAATGCTTCATCCATTCGATTTAGATACTTGGATTTTTCTATGGATGATGTCAGTTATGTCTCTGTATTCAAGGTTAACCTATACAATCCTCTGGTTCAAAGATGCATGATTATTCTCTCCTTCCATGCAAAGTAATTGTAAGGTGTAAGAATGAATTCTTTTGGGAATTCCATTTTTCCACTGTCTTCAATATTTGGTACGTGCAAAAATAATTTAGTGTAGCTTTTGCTTAGTAGTCCGTCGGCTATGATACCATGTAAATGTGTTGAACCCACACAAAATAGATCTAGATAGAAAATACCACACACATTTGCAGAGAGAAATTGAGAAAGAAGAAGCAAGAGAGAAAGAATGGAAGAATTCTCATTAATTGTAATGAATAATGAATAATTTACACATGATATACTCTGTATAACTCAACCAATGCGCATTGGAGGTGAAGCCAATGCATCATAGTGGTGGTCTAGAGTGATCTGGACACACACCAACAATTACGAGAGTGAACTGCCACCTAGTCTAGTATCTCGGGAAGTTACGAGAGTGAACTGTCGCCTAGTTGAGTTAACTAGTCTACCAGTCTTTAGTTAACCGACTAAAACAAAGTGAAGTGAGGAAGAGATCATCGAATCATGGGTAATGCGCTAGTTTGGTGATGATACCAAGGCTAATGCGCATTAGCTGGTGATGATCCCAATGTTGCATGGTGACAAAACCAATGCAACATCTAGATTCCACTCAACTAGTCAAACTGAAGTGAAAACTAAAGAGAATATTCTCCTAGAGGAATATTCTCCCTAAACTTTAGGAGACTGGATAAAGACTAATAAACATAGGAAAAACAAATCCTAGGTGTGTGTGAAGTAACTCCAACATTGGAAACATGGAAACCAACGTCCTTGAATATGGTACACTTTGGAATCATGGAAACCAATATCTCTAATATTTAATGATATCTTGGAATCATGGAAACCAACATCTCTATATTGTAAGTTTTGGAGTTTTCTATTTATAACAATAATTAGTGGATTAGACATTTTGAGAACATCTAAATACATTCATTCTAGCATAGTCTTCTTCTTTTTCTTTTCTTTTTGGTAATTTTTTTGATAATTTTTGTTTAAAATCTGATCATAAATTATTGGAACTACAAATTTTAGTAATAGAATCTATATAATTTAAGCATTTAATTTTTTTTTCAAAACATTGAATTCATTTATACATTCAAAAATGCAATTAAAACCACAAATTATTTATACATTAAAAAATACAATTTAAACCATAAAATATGATGATTTCTCCAAAATTTATATTACCAAATTCTAATAATTTTTTTATAAAAATAAAATATCTAGAAAACGCCGATCCAACTCATCTCAAACTTTTTTGTATGGTACACCCATTATCATAAATTTGTTTTATTTTATTATTTTATTTTATAACATTGATGAGTGGATTACATACCTACGAACATCCCATTATCATAAATTTGACCTTTTATCGTCATGTTTACCAAAAGGAAACTTCATTTGATAGAAGACGTGTGCAATAATGCTAATATTGACATTTTGGATGGAAGAAATGTGCGTTAATGTTGACATTTTGGCCTAATTGATGCCAAAATAACGCGTATGAAGTGTCCCCTCGAAGTGTTCTTTTATTTGAAGTGTGGTCCCATGTTCTAGTGTATGTAATGAAAAGATATTTACATGCGATAATGGAGTTTAAAGTGAAATACAATAATACTAAGTATATTTAACTAAAATGGTTCATAAATTAAATTGCACGAGTGAAGTGAAATGAGTGAAGTGAAATTTGAGAACAATCACTAAAAATAATTTTATTGTATCTTACACTTAATTGCTTAATGTAATGAATGATCGACTTTAATGAAAGTAATGTAGTAAATAATAATTAAAATCAAGTTCAATAAAAGTAACGCAATTAAACATTAAATTATATTTAATTTAAGAAATTTAATTCAATTAAACTTAGTCATTTTATAGGGCATGCCTTTCATTTTTTTTCCAAGTAATTTAAGAATTGGCAAATAACATAGATAACATAGAGTGTAAGAGAGAGTTAGAGGAAGAAACTTGTTCCTTTAAAAAAAAAACTTAAACATAAGAAAATATTAAGGTTTTTTTTTGTTTTTATCTTATAATGATTAATAACTCAATATCATTAAACACTAATACAATGAGGTAATACATGATTTCAAAATAATAAAGTGATTTATACATAATTTGATATTTACTTATGTTCTTGATTGTGTGCCCAGATTATGTTGATTCATTTTAAGTGAACACTTCACTCATAATGTGAGAATTAAAGATAAAAACAAATTAACAATGTTATAGAGAAAAACATAATATATATAAGATTAACAACAACTCTAAAAAGAAGGGAAGGTAATAAAGAAAGAGAGGAGGAGAGAGAAGGGGAGAAGACAAAGAAATAGGAGAATAAAAATAGGTTTTAAGTAAGGTTAGCGTTAAAGAAGGTGAGAATTGATAATGTCACAAGAAACTTAGAGAAGGGAAAGGAGGGGAAGGTGGTCAAGAGCGCTAAGTTTTTAATAATGTAGTAAAGAGAAAGAGGGAAAGAAGGGGAGGAGACAATAAAATAGGAGATTAATATGTGTCCTAAATAAGGTTAAATTGAAGAAGGTAGGAATTAACAATGTCACAAGAAACTTGTAGGAGGGGAAGGTGGTTGAAAGAGCTAAGACTTTAACAAGGAGAGGAAGGAGGAAGAAGGATATAAGAAAGCTCTTTTTGTGTGTGTTTTGTGGTTTTGAAAATGATTAATGATCGACTATGCAATATTGGTTCAACTTGTAGTTATGTTCATGTTAATGTTATTAAGATTCATTTCAATTTTGACCGCTTCCCTAGTAAGCTTAGACGAGTAATGTTGAGTTTTAGCAAAAATTAGTTTCATCAATACATATGTAGTGCTTGGAGTGACTAAAGTGTTCAATAAATTGATATTAATTACCAAAAGCATAATATTAATATTAATACAATTTAGTAACATAAGGTTCAAAATTATAAAGCAATCAATAAAAAAAACTCAATATTCATTGTCACTCAACCTAATATTTCTTTGCTTATTTGATTTTTAAAATTTAAATTAATAAACAAGATATATCTATAAATTTGAATTTGAAGTTGAATCAACCTAATATTTCTTTGCTTATTTGATTTTTAAAGTTTAAATTAATAAACAAGATATATCCATTAATATTTCTTTGCTTATTTGATTTTTAAAATTTAAATTAATAAACAAGATATATCCATAAATTTGAAGTTGAATCTCCTTATGACCAGCACACCCAACTTAGCACTCGACTAATAATCAATGAATAAGAAGAAAAAACTTCGTTAAAACATTTACCCTTACATCTTTCCCAAAAAATTAATAATAATCAATGAATAAGAAAAAAAAACTTTATTAAAACATTTACCCTTACATCTTTCCACAAAAAATAATTGCGAGAATGTTACTTAAACAAGTCACACTTTATCTTTCTTTCTTTCAATTGAATCAACAACACCCAACATAAAATGCCACACAATTCTTTATGAATCAATTACATTTTCAATTATTGAGAATCTATATTTCGGATAAGGTACTCGTTCGCTTTAAAATCCTCTTTATCCTTACCGAAAAGGCCAACTTCGGATATTCGTAAAGATACAACGCCGAGTCTTGATGTTCGAGGGCCACACAGTCACCTATCTTCAAACCAAATGGTATATCCCTTAAATTTCTCTTAAAAGTCAACTTAATATTTTTTTATGTGTTTATTTTTCATTTTTAAACCATAAAGAATGGAATGATTACTTTTTCTATTATATTCCTTTATGTAAATTGAAATTGTTATTATAAATATTAAAATTTTAAGCCTATATGTAAATTGAAATTGTTATTATAAATATTAAAATTTTAAGAAGAAAATTATAATTATTATAAATTTTAATTTAAAATTGTACTCATCCTAGTTATCATCCTAGTTATTATTGAAGAAAATATTTTTACATTGAAGTATATTCTATTCACAATGAGAGAAAGGTGATATTTTTATGGTAAATATTACTTTTTATTTATAAAAATAATGTATTTTTATCTCGAAGTATATACTATTCATAATGAGAGAAAAGTGATGTTTTTATGGTAAATATTATATTTTATTTATAAATGATGATGATGATGATTAACATTCACTCGACCTAATTGGTCTATTTAATATTAAAATATAGAAATTGAATATTAAAGTATTTGAAAATTTATGTAGAAATGATCATTGTTGTATTCACAATGAGAGAAAGGTGATATTTTTATGGTAAATATTACATTTTATTTATAAACATAATGTATAAAGAGTGATATAAAAAATAATAGGAATTGAATATTAAAGTATTTGGAAAATTATGTAGAAATTATCATTGTTTTATTAGTTAAGGTGGTATTTTATTGTGAAAGTGATATTTTATTAATATTGTATGATGTACAAAGAGGGATAGAAAAGATATTAACTATCAAAGTGTTTGAGAATATGTATAGATTATCATTATTTTATTTGATGTTGTGATTTTAAAATTAAATTATTATTATTATTATTTAATTATAATTGAGAGATTTTATATTAATAAAAAAAAATGGCAACAAAGTTACAAAGCAATTACATCCAAATTTATTTCAAAGTTTTCATACAATACTAAAAGGCCATATTATCTTCGAGCCTATAACAGAGTCTAACTATATTTAATGGAGAAAAAATTTAGTACTTATGAGTGGTATAGAGTCTACAAAATAAACCTATTTAATGCTAATGACTTTATGAAACATATAACTTGGCAAAATGCATGTCGACTGGATTCTTCTTCCATTGCTGCATCAACTAGGTCCAAGTTCAATTGCACAATTTCCATGTCATTGGTGAGCTAATGCATTGAATCTTCTTCCTTTGATCCTCCACCATTTGAATTTACAAACTACACATGATTTGAGGCCCTAAATCGATCTCCCTTGCTTAGATTAATACCCATGTTTAGAAGCATATTGCATTTGACCTCCAAAATAACGATTTGATGTTTCTATTGGAAAAGTGTATCCATGATTGTTGCTACCTAAGTGACAACATATTGTTCAATTTCTTGAATTTTAGTTGTGGCTGTAAAAATTGAGGTTCTCTTAGCGTGAATGGATTCTTCATGGTTTCTTAAGACATGCCTGATCTCTAATTCCTGATAATCCATAATGAATATGTGACCATGGAGATTCTAAACCACACGTAGGTACTGTTAAGTACCAAATATCTGAATACAAAAGCACCTCAATAGATCCACAAAGAAATATAGAAGAACCACACTTTTATTGTTATTAAACCCTTATGGTAGGGCAACACCATACAATGGATCCTCTCCTGTTCACTTGCCTCTTCGAGGGGGCATCCTCCTATTGAGCTATCACTCGAAATAAAATACTTCTCAACTTGTCTCATTACATTTCCTAAACCCCTTTATATAGTGTTACCACCCACATATGAAGATTCTAGAGAAGGAACCGTGTAGAAGTGGAACCTTCTAAGAAGTCCTCTTACATTTATTATATCTAACTACCATAGTGGGCCTTATTTAATACTATAGTGGACCTAATCCACCTTACATTGAATGACCCCCACTATTATCACTATGGGCTCTCTACCCGCCCCACTACCTCTCTAGCTACCTAACATTCCATCCCCCTTATGAAAGTGTTGTCCTCAACACTTGTTATGAGAGTGCACAACCATAACAGGGTCCCATGGAGAATTGAAATCCACCATGTTGAAGTAGTCCAATCGAAATTTTAAACCGGGGTCCCATGTCCAAGTGCTCATGTGAACTCCACGCAAAAGATATCTGAACCCAATAACCAACTGAAAATGATGCTCCAAAGATTGATACCTGTCATGTGGATCCAAAGAAGAAGATCCATACACATAGTGGGAAAAGGTCGTAGCTAAATCTGGAAGGAATAATACCACTGTAGAATATGCATGATGGAAATTAGTAATCATAACTGACTCCCGATTTGTTATATCAATGTTCTCTACAAAAGGTGGAGTAGAGTCATCAAATAAAATATGAAAGTGTCTTCATCCTAGAAATGAAGACTATCCATATACCAATCATCACAATTAGCCTCAAAACCATACCAAACATATTTTTCTTGAGTATATTCATCCCTGATGTCCGCCATAAGATATCTCTCCTGCATGCTAGCCAAGGAATCATGAATACTACAAAAACTATCCCCTATGCCATCTACAAAGTCATGCAATGTGTCATGCATTTGGGCTTTGAATGCTTCAATCATATGTAGAATTTACTTGAGGGTGTGAGAGTGAAAATTTATGAACTCTGCAGTCCTGCCATCATCACGAAAACCCCCCCAAAATGGTTGATTTTAAATCAACGATATATTCACTTTTGTAACTCCGATTCAGACTATTTGTTTTTCGAATTTGGGTGAAATTGTGAGAGGAACTCATATATGTATTTTTTTTGGGTAAATTCTGCCTCAGGTGCTACAGAAATTAGAAAAATCCTGCAACCGTCCGTGGAAAAAACCATGAAAAAATAATAGATTTTAAAATGCCAATAACTTTACTTCCCATACTCCATTTTGGAAGATTGTTTTTTACATAGGGTGTTTTTATGAGAGGAACTCAGATATACAACCCTTTTTTGCAAATGTTTCACATAAATATACATAAATTGTCTGGAATGTCACGACCCTATTTTTCTTCTCCGAACAAATCTGCAAAAATAGAAAAAAAATTGCCCACAATTCCTGCCAAGGAAAGTGCTCTAATACCAATTGTTAAGAAACAAAGACTGAATACAAAAATATCACAATAGATCCATAGATAAATATAGAAGAAACCACACTTTATTATACGAAAACCCTCAGGGTAGGACAACACCATACAATGGATCCTATTATAGAAGTGTTCCTCTCATGTTCACTTGCCTCTTCGAGGGGGCATCCTCCTATTGAGCTATCGCTCCAAATACAATACTTCTTCTTCTTGTCTCATTACATTGCTTGAACCCCTTTATATAGTGCTACTACCCACATATGAACATTCTAGAGGAGGAACCTTGTAGAAGTGGAACCTTCTAAGGAGTCCTCTTACATTTATTATATCTAACTACCATAGTGGACCTTATTTAATACCATAGTCTAGACCTAGTCCACCTTACATTGAATGGCCTCCACTATTATCACTATGGGATCTTGGCCCCCCCCACTACCTCTCTAGATACCTAACATACACTCTATTCTAACCTATGGCTAGAAGATATTTTTCACTTGCAGACTCCTGGGTGCCCAATGAGGTATCACACTAGGCTCAAATATTCCCATCAAGAAAGGCATAAGAAAATTCTCAGAGAATTCAAACAGAATGATAAAACCTCTACCGGAAGAAGGAACATGGGTGCAAATAGAGTTCCCAGAACTTGTAACTCTCATTAATTTCAATACTTTCCATCCCTAGAAACCCAAAGAGTTTTGATTCCATTCACTAAACAAGCAATGCTAATTTCACACAAAATAACTCTTTCCAAATTCGCATAGAATTGAGAGAAAGGAAACTAGAGTCCCTTGAAAGAAGACCAAGAAACACTAGTGTGACCTAGAAAATAAAGGCTCCCTTGGTCTGGAAGAAGATAGGGGAGGGGGTTCACTGATAATCCTCAATAAGAAAAAAATAGACAAACCACCCCAAACAAACAAACATAACTCACCAGATTATCGCATAACCCTTTAACCATGGTTTCCATAGTGGCTTATCATGTTAAAGAAGCCATAATTACACAATGAAAAGGAGAGTCCTTTCATGAGTTCATAATCGTGAGAATTCGAGAGCCTAAGCATGTGAGGAGGTGGTTTATGTTTCTTCTCATAACCCCCCTATTATATGACTGAGTACCCATGCTATGAGCGATGCAATGCCTTAATTTCCTGCTATGTGCCTTGATCTTCATGTTTAAATGATTACAAAATGGGTTGAGTATAAAAATTTCCATTGATATTAATGACCCTGTCTTTTAGAAGAGTGGATTGATTAGCATATCCATCCGCTACTTGATTGTTTTCTTGAATCATTTGAAAGAACTTGATGCTAGAAAATTTAAGAACTTCTTTTTTGGTCGACTCTGACACATAGGCTAGAATATTATCAACTAGGGTTGCATTCGAGGCCATTTTTCCAACGATAGTATTAGAATCACCCATCACTATTAGTGATTTAATTCTAGACTCATTGGCTAACCTCAAGCCTTACAATAAAGCTTAGGATTTTGCTGTGTTGTTGGAAGAAATATTAAGACCCCAAGCAAATGGCAATTTTATTTTCCCTCTAGGGCTCATCATATTCCCTCATGTACCTACCAACCTAGACTTTAAAATTAGATTATTATTATTAAAATAAACTAAACATATTAATAAGGATATCTATAATAATAAAATTAAGAAAATAATAAAAATACTCAAAAAATAGTAATTATGCTAAGAAATTTCATTGGAAAATTACCTTTTAATCAACTTGAAAATTTTTGTAGGAATTCTTTTGGAAGTCCTAGTTTCACCTCATTAATGGGAACTTCAATCAAGGAACTTTTCTCCTAGATTTTTTGGCCTATTAAGACAACTTGAATTGTCAAAATTATGAAAACAATGAGTAGAAAATGATAGACCTTTGCCTTGCCAATGATAGATTAAGTTTTTATAGTATTATTAACAAGTTGTACATGGATATGATTATGAACCTATTGTTGATTAATATGGATTTTGTAGCATTTGATTATATTGTGCACTTATAGCTGATTTTTGCATGTAAGTATCAAGAGAAACATATCCTTGAGATATAATAACATTGATTGGTAAGAGATGTAATAACATTGTTTAGGATTATATATGAGCTTTAACCATTAGCTTCAAAATTAGTTGTATGAGTTACCATGGGATGAGTATTATGCAAAGTGTAAGGATAATTTACTCACAATTGATGATATAAATGTAAATATCTAATATCGATACATAACAAGAGACTATATTGTTGACCAATTAGAAGAGGTAAACTTTAATTAGTATTAAAATTTGATGTTTACTCTTGCATGTCAAACACACAATTTATATTCACAAATTAATTGAGTGTCAATTTTTGTAGACTCTAAGCCCCTAGATAGTCACAAAGTCCGAGACCACATTCATATGCGTTATAAACCTTATCTATTGATGAAGTGTTGTCCTAATCCACTAATGAGTTGTTAGTGAGATCTAGAAGTGGTCCAATCTATGTACTATAAATTCATATCATGAGTTCAATTCAATGTGAAATAAAATGTCTTAAAGCCTTTCTCTCCAATCCTTGTCATGTTATGCTTGTGCTACAATTCTTAACATGGTATCGAAGCCATGGTGAAGAGAGGTTGATAATACTAGAGAACCTTTAGTCTCAAAGGGCATGGTAGTTTCTTCATGGTAGTAATCCATGGAAGGTGAGGTGTGAGTAGAGGTGTTCAGACTCCTTCATGGTAGTGCTCCATGGGGGACTATTGAAGATATAGTGTTGAAATGATGGTGGTCAGATGAGTATGAAGTAGAAGAATATATATTCCTTTTGAAGGAACAATGGCAAAATACAAGATATACATATAATGACAAGGAAAAAAAGAAGGAAACATGCTAGATCCAGAAAACATGGTCGAGAAATGTTCCATTCAAGATGAGTGCAATCTTGTTGGAATATTGAGGAGGGGGAGGGGTGAATCAGTATGAACACTTTTTACCACTTTCAATCACAATATATAAACTTCAAATTTATCAACAATATTTAACAGTTCATCACTTATGCATTCAATATATTATTACATAATAAGTAGTATCATTCATCAATGCATAATAAACAACCACAGATACACAATACACCATATTTTATGTGGAAACCTAAATGGGAGAAAACCACATAATGATTTCTTATATATATCAAGTATACATTCATAAGAAGCACCAACTTCCAAATTCTCCAACACCAACTGGAAGGAGGCACCAATCCCCTGATTTATAGGCACCAACTTGAAGGAAGTTACAACTCCCTGAATTCTCCAGCTCCAACTAGAAGGAGGATAAACCCCCCTAATTTACAGGAACCAATCTGAAGGAAGCCCCAACTCCCCGAGTTCTCTGACTCCAACTAGAAGGAGGCCATGAACCTTTGATTTACAGGATTCAACCTGAAGGAAGCTCCAAATCCTTGAGTTCTCTGGCACCAACCAAAAGGAGGATACAACTCCCTTTCCTTGCCCCATCCTGCCTCCCTAAAATATAAGTGTAGACTCAACCTATCACTACCATTGATGATCAACCTGTGACTGTCGTTGTCAAATCTACCTGTGACTACCATTGTCACATCAACCTGTAACTGATGATCAACCAATCATCTAAACTGTCACTATCCATGTCCCTATCCCTATCACTAATATACCATCATCAATCAACTATAACTAGATCCACTCACATGGATACCAAATCCATCACCATACCATGTACATCAACCATGTACCAAAACCTGTACCATATGATGTACATCAACCATGTACCAAAACCTGTACCATATGATGTACATCAACCATGTACCAAAACCTATACCATAACATGTACCAAGATCACCAAGAAGTGCCTCTGGCAATGTACCATATCATCATTAGCTCATGAACCATTATCACCAATCATGTAGCATAATATATTTCAAGTATAGGTACCATAACATCAATGATCAACCATATACCTCAATCGAATATCAAAACCATGTACTTGTTAGAAAAAAAGGATTGCAGAGCAATGAAATAAAAAAAATGTGGAAATAAAACACAGAAGATACACAATACAATAGAGACACATATATACATGGTTCACCTAGTGTGGGCTACGCCCACCAGATAAATTTCCAGATCCTTCCTTTATTATTATCCAGCAAATGAAGGGATACAACCTACAACACACCTGTTGTAACTTCTTCTTCTTTCTCTCACAGTCTCCTCACTCAGAATACAATATTCACAATGATACATAGTTGCAATACATTTCCCTCATAAAAGAGGGTTTCCTTCTAGGGAAAAAAACCCTAACATAACTTCTACCGTTGGATCTGCGACCTTACAATGAACGATCCATATTTACTTGAATCCCCCGCATGGAGGAGTGTACATTCTTTTGGGGTGTAAAGTCTTCATGGGGTATAAACACGGCTGAAAAAAAAAGACCTCTGAATCAAGAAGATAATCAGGCTCCACAACCAACAATCTCCCACTTGGAGACTGATCTCAACAACTCCACCGCTGTTGTATCTGTTGGACTATGATCCTTCTTGGACCTGAAAAATTTCTCATCTTCACCTTCATGCTTGAAGACCAACTAAAACTGAGAAGGAACTCAGTTTCTCCCTGGTTACTCCCTTTGTTAACATGTCTGCATGATTCTGGCCAGTGTGTATCTTTTCCAACTTCAAATGTCCATCTTCCAAGACAGATCGTATGAAATGGTACCTTAGATGTATATTCTTAGTCTTCGAATGGAAGGCTGAGTTCTTTTCAAGATGAATGACACTCTCACTGTCACAATACAACCTGCTATTCTCTTGCTTCTTGCCCAATTCCTCCATAAACCTCTATAACCAAATCATTTCTTTACTAGCCTCTGTAGCAACAACATACTCTGCTTCTATTGTTGAATGTACAACAACCTTTTGCAGTTTCAAAATCCAACTTACTGTTGTTCCACCTATAGAAAAAACATACCCTGTCGTGCTCCTCCTGTTATCTTTTTCACCTGCCATATCTGAATCAACATATCCCTGTAGAACAATTTATGAACCTCCAAAACATAATGCATGAGTAGTTTTACCTCTCAAATACTTGAGAATCCACTTTACTACCTCCCAATGTTCTTTACATGGATTGGTCATATACCTGCTCACAACTCCCACTGCATGTGCAATATCCGATCTTGTGCAAACCATCACATACATCAAGCTGCCAACTGTTGATGAATAAGGGACCCTAGACATGTGTTCTATCTCCTCTCATGTCTTGGGACACACTTCATTAGTTAATTTGAAATGGATGGCCAAATGTGTACTAACTATTTTTTCATTCTGCATTCTAAACCTCTCCAACACCTTCTCTATGTACTCACCCTGAGACAATGTCAATTTGCGATTTTTCCCGTCTCTTGTTATTCTCATACGAAGGATTTTCTTTGCGGCACCCAAATCCTTCATCTCAAATGAATTAAATAATTTTTTCTTGAGGACATTTATATCCTGCATATTAGACCCTACAACAAACATGCCATCTACATACAATAGCAAGATAATATAACTTCCATTTTCTAGCTTTTTAAAATAAACACAGTGATCAGAATGACATCTACTATAACCATGTTTTGTTATAAATATGTCAAACTTCAAATACCACTACCTTGGAGCTTGATTTTGGCCATACAATCTCTTTTTCAACCTACATACCAAATTATCCTTCCCTTGGACCTCATACCCCTGTGGCTGCTGCATATAAATCTCTTCCTCCAAATCCCCATGGAGAAAAGCCATTTTTACATCTAATTGTTCAAGATGCAAATATTCTACTGCCACAAGACTTAAAATAGTTCTAATTGAAGTCATTTTAACAACATGAGAAAATATTTCATCAAAATATTTATCTTTCTTTTGTGCAAACCCCTTTACAACAAGTCTAGCCTTGTACCACTTTTTGCCTCCATCTTCTTCCTTCAACTTGTAAACCCATTTATTCTACAATGCTCTTTTTCCTGCAGGAAACTGAACCAAATCCCAAGTATGGTTATTTACCAGGGAATCCATTTCCTCTTTCATGCATTTCTCCCACTTCGTTTTAGTGTCTATCTGCATTGCCTCTTCATAAAATTCTGGTTCACCATAATTAGTCAACAATAAATAATACAATGAATGAGAGTATCGTTGAGGGGGTCTACTTAACCTGACAGATATTCTAACAATACTTGTGGGAGTTTGAGGTACCTATTTCTCCTGTTGTTGTACATTTTGATTTTATGGTACCTTTGGAATTTATTTTTGAGTGATCTCATCAAGCACTATGTATTTTGGCTTTTCTTTTTCTTGTTTCTTTCCCTGCAACTGATATTTGTACATGAACTTCTCATTGAATATGAAATCTCTACTCCTGATGATTTTATTTTTATTTCATAATCCCATAAGCGATAACCAAAATCATTAACACCGTATCCAATAAAGGTACACTTCTTGGATTTTTCCTCAAGCTTTGTTCTATTTTCTTTATCAGTATGGACAAATGCTTCACAATCGAAAGTATTCAAAAAAGAATAGTTTACCTTTTTACTTGTCCATGCCTCCTATGGAATTCTACCATCCAAAGAGCTTGAAGGTCCTTTGTTTATTAAGTAAACAACAATATCTACATGATATTCCTAGAACTGTAAGGGCAAACCAACATGCAATCTCATACTCCTTTCATGCTCCATGATTGTCCTATTCATCCTTTCTGGCACACCATTTTCTTGTGGTGTTCCTTGAAACGTCTTCTCTCCACGAATCCCATGGTATGAAAAGTAATAATCAAACTCCTTGCTGCAATATTCACCTCCATTTTCTGATCTGAGACACTTCAACCTTTTTCCTATCCCATTCTCAACCAAAGCTTTCCATTTCTTAAAAGTATAAAAAACATTAGATTTTTGTCAAATGCAATAAACCCAAGTTTTTCTAGTTGCATCATCAATAAAAGTAACATAATAATGAGAGACATAAAGAGATGATACCTGAGCTGGTCCCCATACATATGTATGCACAAGCTCTGTCCTTTCACTCTTTGCTTCTTTTCCAACTCTGAGAAATCTGTCTCTCTTGTGTTTTCCATAAACACAATGCTCACAGAAATCCAAATCAATTTGTTTAATATGCAACACCAATTTTTTTGTGTGGAGTATCTGCATCCCCTTCTCACTCATGTGTCCAAGCCTATAATGCCACAATTTGGTATCCACTCCTGTAGAAGCTAAAGAGATAGAAGAGTCAACATTACTAGTACACAAATACAATGTACCTACCTTCTCTCCTTTTGCTATCACCAATGATCATTTAGTGACCTTCCACACCTTATCTGTAAATATGGATATACAACTTTCACTTGCCAACTGCCCCATTGAAAATATATTTTTCCTTAGATCTGGAACATGTCTTACCTCTTTCAACAACCATTGGTTTCCATTGATTTGCTTTATTTTTACCTTTCCCATTCCAACAATTTTTCATGGTGCATCATCACCCAAATGAACCTGTCCAAAATCACCTTGAACATAATCTAGAAAATGTTTCCTATGGGGTGTGGCATGAAATGAAGCCCTTGAATCTACTACCCAAGATTCATAAATATTATCTTCAGAAAGAATCAAAGCATCTTATAACACATCACCTGTTACATTCACTTCCTGATTTTTCTCTTGCTTTCCATCTCTTTGTTTCTTTGGAGCTCTTGATTCTTTCTTCATATGTCATTTCTTCCCACAATTCCAACACTATATCTTTCCAAGTCTATATTTAGATCTGCCCTTCCTAGAATTCTAGTGGTTCCCTGAGCCCTTTCCTCTATCCTTTTGTCTTCCCTTGTTCTCCATGTTTAACACATTACCTGATGTCTCACCTGTGCTTTTCCATTGCATTTCCTCACTAAGGATAACACCAACAACATCATCAAATTTTAAAGTGTTTGAACTAGAGACAGAGTTACTTACAACCATGGCCAAGCTGTTCCAGCTTTCTAGCAATGAGCACAAGATTAGAAGAGCCCTGACCTCATTATCAAAGTCCACTTTTACAGAACTTAGTTGATTAGTAACCGTATTAAATTCATTTAAATGATCTGCAAAAGACCCACCTTCTGACATGTTCATATTAAATAATATCTTCATTAGAAATACCTTATTGGACGTCTAGGGTTTTTCATACAGTTTATCCAATGCATCCATCAACTCCTTCATTGTCTTTTCTTTCGAAATATTGAAAGCCACTGATGCTGTGAGGTTCAACCGTATCATTCCTAGTGCCTTTCTATCAAGAACCTTCCATTATTTGTCCTTCATGGCCATCAACTTCTTTGCTATTCCACCCAATGGTAGGAATATATCCTTATGATATAAATAATATTCCATCTGCATCTTCCATAACTAGTAGTTTTGGCCATTAAATTTCTCGACCCTAAACTTTCCATCTTCCACCATTTCTCCCACTCAAACCAAGAACCCTCTTTTCCTACGAGTTACCTTTCACTCTGATACTAGTTTTTAGAAAAAAAATATCAGAGAGCAATAAAATAAAACAAATGCAGAAATAAAGAAAAAAATATACACAATATAATAGAGACACAGATATACATGGTTCACCCAGTTTGGGCTATGTCCACCATAGAAATTGCCAGGTACTTCCTTTATTATTATCTAGAAAATGAAGGTTTTACAATCTACAACACACCCACTGTAACTTTCTCTTCTATATCTCACAGTCTCCTCACTCATAATACATTATTCACAATGATACATAGCTGCAATACATTTCCCTCATAAAAGAGGGCTGTCTTCTAGGGGAAAAAATCCTAACATAACTTCTACCGTAAGATCTGCGACCTTATAATGAATGATTCAGATTTACTTGAATCTCCCGCGTGGAGGAGTGTACATTCTTCCGGGGTGTAAAGTCTTCATGGGGTATAAATATGGCTAAAAAAAAAGAACTCTGAATCGAGAAGATAATTAGGCTCCAGAAACAACAATACCATGTACAAAGCATCAATTATGTACCAAATGATGTGCCTCAACCAAGCACCAAAGAATGCGACTCATACATATGCCACCATATACCAAGTGTATACCTCAACCATGTACCCACATCAAAAATATGTGCCTATAAAAATCATACCAAACCAGATACAAAAGTACCATAACATCACTAAATCATGTAGCCAATATGTACCTCAAATCATGTGCGTCAAGCATGTGCCAACATTCATAAACCATGTACCAAGGGATACCATCAAACATGTGTCATATCACTCATGATATTCCTCAAGCATATATCATACATCAAATCATATGCCAAGTATCCAAGATGTGCCTAAACGAATATACCAAAACTCAAAAGACATGCCTCAAGCATGTACCACAACATCCAATGGATGTACCTGAAACATGTGTCATAACCTCATCAAGAAGTGCCTAAAACATGGATCATTATCACCAAGAAATGTACCTCATACATGTACCAAAATATTTCTCACACCATGCACATAAGATGTACCTCAATAATCTACCATAACATCACCAACATGTAACCCTAAAAACATGCATATAGACATACCTTTACATCTATAGCTGACCTGATACATAATATTATAGACATGTAGCTCTTCCTCAGCTTCAACAACCTAGTACTAGCATCCTCCCCAAAATTTCCTTAGCTTCACAGGACTAAGATCAGTCAACTAGCAGGGCCTCACGAGATGATGGCCGTACAACCCCTCGAGGTGCCTCACGAGAAACCAACTTAGTCTGACCCAAGGGTGTAACGATCCCCCCCACCAACCTGAGGCCAGGGTATGCCACTCTAGAGCAACCACTCATGCTCTGATGCTAGTTAGTAACATTCCTAGTCATCAGGTCGAGCCATGCTACTCTAGGGAACACTTTCATTCCCATACTACGGAACATACAGTAGCATACCCAGTAGTCAACCAAGCAATGCCACCTAAATTTACTCTTTAGACTGCATGCAACTAAAACATATACATACAACATGCTCGCGGAAGCTTTACATCTAAACATAAACAAACAATTACTTTTTGTAACATACGTCTTTTATATTAAAATAACAGTAATTACCGATATGCATCATTTACAGGAAATTACCCATAAGAACATAAGCAATCATAGTCACATATATGATAAAATCATAACATAGGCATGCAAATAACAAAACAACATATCCATATATCATACAATTGGTACATATCTTAGAAAGACTATCATCAACTACTTACAGACCGTCCACGAACCTCCCAGCCATAGACTACACTGTTCATCACTCTCAACAATGAATCACCCCCGAGCTGGGACTGAACTCCACCCAGGGTAAAGGGATTCCTATCTAGGCTAAGGCTCATGGACAACAGGAAAGACTCCGTCTCAGGTGCTCACTCAACTAACATCCTACAGGCTCTCATTCCCCACATGCCTGTCCCACCCAAGGAAGTGTTCCCCTTCTCTGCTCAACAGTCCCTCAACTACCCCACTTCCCTTCCAGGGCTTCAACAACATGCCAGACCGAAAGTCTCAGAGCACTGTAGCTGCAGTTTAACACCTACGAAAATCAATCCATAACAATTCTCTTGCTCAGAGAATTGCTCATGGGCCCGACAACCCTCTTCTTCAATACCGCTCCAAGCTAACCAGGTACACCAACCAAAAAGGATGGGGAAATAGGCTTCGGAAAGGTGAAATGGATGTCTCAAGGATAATAGAATGTATGAGTGAAATGGTCATGGAGTCATTGACTGGATAACTGAGTGTGTTTTGGAATCACTGTGAACTCTTTGTCAAAAGTGATGGTCAGCCTGATGGTCCCCCTCCCCCATTCGTAAGGTATCTGTGAGAAAAATCCCCCCCTGAGCTAAGTTTCCCCATGATATGAATGCATGTCCCCAACTTGACACTTGTCATATTGGAAGTTACTTTTGTGCACTTGTCCCCAACTTTAGAACTTAGGATAAACTAATTATCCATACTTTATGTTTTAGGAAATATTAATATAATATTCCCTTGACTTTTGTCCCTCCCTTTCCCTAACTAGTGAAGTTCAGTCCCCCATCTCTTTTATCAAAGTAGGTCTGCGTGCAGTGATGCATTTTATATTAATCATGAGTCATGTACAAAGTAGGTGCTCTAGACTTTAACATCTAGGCGCGTTGGCCTAATTCCAAGACATAAGCATTTCGGCTTATAATACTGGCTCACCAACCTATAATGCATATTATATACACAAAGGTTTATTGACCTTAATATTGCACGCACTTAGTTACTACTCACTGTATCCTTTGTCTTTAAGTTTGCGCGCACCTTAGTTACTGCGCGCAGTATTCAAAAATTTGCACATTACATCCCTTTACTACGCAGTATATGCGTGCACCATGCCATGAAAGGTGTATTACAAAAATGATGTCTAAACAACTCACTAGCTTATATATACTTGGATTGTGTTTACATTTGGGTTCGGCCGAGGGATATTACAATCCCCTCCCCTTATTTATGCACTGTCCTCAGTGCATCATGTACCCATATACAACAAAATTCTCAAAATTCTTCAAAAAGATGCGGGTATTCTTCCTGCATTGCATCCTCATGCTCCCAAGTAGCGTCTTCAGGTCCGTACCAGGTCCATTGGACCTTTACAAGCCCTATGTCTCAATTCCGGAGTTGTTTGATTTTTTGATCCAGGATGCACACCAGATGCACTTGGAAAGCACCTTCTTGCTCCACCTGAATAACATTCCAATCAATAACATGATTAGCATCGGGTATATATTTCTTTAGCAATGATACATGGAAGACATTATGAACAGACATAGATGCAGACAATGCAATCATATAAGCAACTGGACCAATCCTCTTTAGGATTCAAAATGGTCCACAAAATTTGGCTGCTAACTTGGCACATCTTCCCAGCTTCAGGGAGCTCCTGTTAGCTTTCACTTTCAGGAAAACATGATCACCCACTTTGAATTCTCTGTGGATTCTATTTTTATCAGCATAAATTTTCTGTCTGTCTTGGGTAGCTTTCAAATTCTACTTAATTTTTAACATTTGGTCCTCCATCTCCTTGAGCAATTCTGGCCCAACTACTATTCTATCAGCTGGGTTATCCCAACTTACTGGAGTGTTGCACCTTCTGCTGTAAAGTGCTTCAAATGGGCTCATTTTCAATGATGCCTGATACCCATTGTTATAAGCAAATTCTACTAAATGTAGTTAGTCTTCCCATTTTGATGGTTTATCCATCACATACATTCTCAACATATCTTCTATCACTCTATTCACCCTATCTGTTTGTCCATCAGTCTCAGGATGGTAAGCTATACTAAAGTTCATATTCATTCTGAATCCTTTGAACAATCCTTTCCAAAAATTTGAGGTGAATTTATGGTCTCTGTCAGACACAATCGTTTTAGGAATTCCGTGCAATCGTGCCACTTCCTTCATGAAAATATCAACGACATCTACTTCCTTGTGAGTAGTTTTTAGTGGAATAAAATGGGCAGCTTTTGTAAGCTTGTCCACCAATACCATAATTGAATCATGTAGCTTGCCTGTTCTGGGCAATCCCGTAATAAAATCCATTGTCACCACTTCTCACTTCCATTCAGGAATGGGCAAAGGTTACAGCAATCCTATTAGGTGCCTATGCTTTGTTTTAACTTTTTGTCATTCCATACAGCTAGCGATGTATTCTATAATTTATCTCTTCATACCTGGCCAAAAGTATTGGCTCTTGACCGTTGCTACGGTTTTATGATATCCAGGGTGCCCTGCATAAGGAGCATTATGCATCTCATGCAAAATTATACGTTTCAATTCTTGGACATTTGGTACAAAAATTCTGTTCTTGTGCAACAATATTCTATTTACTCCCAACTTATAAATATCCATCTTTTGTGGTGTCTTACCTTGCTGTAGTTTTGCTATCAATTCTTTGTATTGCAGGTCTGTATTTTTAGTCTCCAGAATTTTTCTTTTAACATTAGTCTGATACATGCTGATGGCTGTAGCATGTAGTTCATGCACCCTCCTGCTGAGTGCATCAACCACTTTATTTTCTTTCCCTTTGATATGCTTTATATCAAAGTTATATTGGCTTAGAAATTCTAACCATCTTCTTTGCCTAGCATTTAGATTTGGCTGATCAAATAAATATTGTAGGCCATTGTGGTCTGTTCTTAGCTCAAACCTTTTTCCCATGAGGTAGTGTCTCCATTTCCTCAGGGCATGCACTATGGATGCCAACTCCAAATCATGAGTGGCATAGTTTCTTTCATGCTCTTTCAACTTCCTTGATTCATAACATATCACGAATCCATTTTCACTGAGGACTCCACCTAGTTCTTCATTACATGCACTGTGCATACAATGAAATCTTCATTTGGGTATGCAATCCTTAGTATTGGAGCACTTGTCAATAATTGTTTCAAATGTTTGAAAATCCTTTCACAGTTTGACGTCCATTGAAAATTCATACCCTTTCTTTGCAAGCAATTGATTGGGTGTGCTATCTTTGAGAATCCTCCAATGAATCTCTTGCAGTAACCTGCAAGGCCCATGAGAGATCTGAACTCTGTCACATTCTTTGGTGCTGACCATTCTCTAATGGCTTCTACCTTCTTAGGGTCCACTGTTATCCCATCTTTTGAGATAATATGCCCCAAATAATGAATTTGTTTCAGATAAAATGAGCACTTGCTCAATTTGGAATACAACTGATGTTCCCTTAATACTTGCAACACCATCCTCAAATGATGTTCATGCTCTTCCTCTAACTTGGAATATATAAGAATGTCATCCAAAAAGACAATGACAAACTTGTCCAAATAATCTCGGAAAACACCATTCATTAAGCACATGAAAACAACTGGTGCATTTGATAATCCAAATGGTACCACTGTGAACTCATAATGACCATACCTTGTCTCGAAGGCGGTCTTGCTAATATCTTCTTCTTTAATTCTTACCTGATAGTATCCTGATTTGAGATCTATCTTTGAAAATATCCTTGCATCCTTCAATTGATCAAAGAGGTCATCAATCCTTGGTAGAGGATATTTGTTCTTAACAATCACGTTATTCAATTGTCTGAAGTCAATGCACAATCTTAACGTTCCATATTTCTTTTTCACAAACAATACTGGGTCACCCCAAGGTGATACACTTGGGCATATATACCCCTTCTTCAGAAGTTCTTCAAGCTGTAAGGAGTCTTTGATACTGGCGCTGCTCCAGACATCAAATCTATAGAGAAATCAATGTCTCTCCTTGGGGGTAGTCCTGGTACTTCCTTGAATACATCTTCAAGATCTTTCAGGACTGCATAATCCTCCAAATTTGGCACCTTGTCTTCATGTGTCTCCTCCATATGAGCTGCAAATATTTGACATCCTCTTCTATAACATTTCTTCAAATGCAATGCTGAAATTTCTCTAACGGTTACTGCCCTGGGAATTCCCTGCACTTTCCTTTGGTTTCCTTCTTCATCCAAGCAAGTGAATTCTTTGTTATGACAATCCAATAGAACATGATGTGGGTCCAACCAATCCATCCAAATTAAACAGTCATAGGAACCTAAGGGTAAGATGTTCAAATCTGCCCTGGTATTAAGTCCATTCATGTCTATGAGGCAGGACTTAACCATCTCATTAACTTTTCTTCTGGCTCCTATAGCCAGTTGCACCAACCATGATTTCCCATGCTTGCTTCTTGGAAATTGCAAACTTTCCACCATCTTAGGGTATATATAACTATGGCTATCTACTGAATCAATTAAAATAGAAAGGGTTTGGTTGTTGATCATACCTTCCACTTCAATCATGTGGGACTGATACTCTGCTTTCTTGTTGTCCAGGGCTGCATAAATCCTTGGCACATTTATTCCCATGTCCTCTACTGTCTTAGCTTGTTGTACATTGTGAACAACCCTACCTTTTTCGCATCTGTGAGGACAATCTCTAAACCTATGGTCTCCTTTACAACCCCAACATTGCATAGGTGGCTGTCTTGGCCCTTGACTCCCTGTGTCAATCACCCTGGTTTCCTTATGCGTTTGCTGCCATTGTGGATTATTTCTGAAGAATGGTGGCTTAGATCCCTTCTTCCTCTGATCCATCTTGAATTTCTTATTTTCTTCCCAAGGCTTTTGGAAAGTTGGTCTTAATTTCAGCTGGTCATATAAGCATTTAGCTCTCCCTATGGTCTCTTCTAATGTCTTGGGATCATCATACTGTATTTTGTCACTGATGAACGATGGCAATCCACTTAAGTACTGTTGAATCTTGATTGTCTCATCCTTGGTGAAGGAGACGTACTTCAACAGTTCCAGAAACCTTCTCTCATATTCATCTATGGTCGTACTTCCAAGTTTGAGTTTAAAGAACTCTTTCATTTTCTTGTCATAGTATCTCTTGGTCAAGTACTTCTTCTCAAAATACTTCTTGAATTCTCTCCAAGTAACACTTTTCTCTAAAATGTGCTGTACCTACACAAGTTGATCCCACCACATGGAGGCATTTCCTTTGAGTTGATAGATAGCAATTCTACCTTCAACATGAGAAGAATAATTATGCAATTGAAAATACTTCCTCATGCCTAGAAACCATGTTTCAGCATCTTCATCCTTCTTGTGCTCACCATCAAATGTAGGAGGTTTGATTTTGTTCATTTCTCCTCGCAGCTCATCCACCCCAGATCTCTTATACCTTCTGACAGGGGATAGACTTGAGTTGTTGCCTGCTCTCTTATGGGAATGCTTATGGGGATGATGGTGATGTCTACTAGCACTTTTTACTTCTCCCTTCTCCTCTGAAGATTTGTGACTCTCAGATCTACTTGAGTCACTCTCCTTAACCAATTTCTTATCTATTCTATTAAAACCTTCCAATAGCTTCATGTTGAAGTCATCCTGCTGCTCTTTGGCTTTCATAAGCCTTTCATTATCATCTTTATGGCTTTGGACATCCTTCTGCAAATTCTTAATGGTCTCATCCATATTCATATCTTCATTCCTTTCTTCTCCATCTCCGTTGGAGTTCGTTCTTTCCATGCCCAAATGGACATCCATCCCTATGATATTCTCTAGATGACTGTAATTCCCCTGTGCCTCTTCCATTCCTATGGACTCTGCATTGGTCTGACCTGACCGAGTTTTTTTTAATTCTACAAAATGTGCATCCATCGAAACTAATCAGACTAACAAATCGACAATTCATGAGAATATGCACCATTTTGGTTCAACATACACATCAACATTATCACTCCCGGTTTCCTGGTGTTATCACCACGACAATTCTAGATAAGACACAAGTCTCGAGAATGCTGACACGCAGTGCCTTCCGAGATACACTTGCGAAAGAAGGTGGTTTTGTCGAAACCACTTTCACCAAGACGCGGTATTACGTGTCTCAACATGTCAAATCCACCACTCGTGGAGCGGGCGACGACTAGTCAGATCACCCTGCTTCATTCGTTTGGTACTTCGTAGCCATGTGACGTCAGCTGAACACCACCATGTAACGAACTCAAAAGATACTCATTCAAAATGGATTGTTCGAGCATGGAAACCCAATGCTCTTTGTACGTAATCTGTCTACGCTTCATAAATGGAGTTCTATAATTACCACTCCCCAAGTATGAAGATATCTACATATCCATAAGCATAGTAATATTCAACCTACTCGACTTCCTTCTCTCTGTAAAGACACATTTTGGTATCCCCAACCTGAGATACATGGACAGAGCTAAGTTGAGTGAGACTGGTTATTCGAGCAACATGCTAGGATTTCCTGCGAATAAGGAGGAAAGGGTCCTTGGGCACGTTATAGAAACTAAGTTCCACACAAAGCCGGTTATAGACTCATGATTGGAAGTCAGGTTGAATTCCACTATAAAGGATTTAGTCATCAACAGGCCAGCTGCTAAGAAGAAAAGGAGTAAGCAGCATAAGAAGGAGGAATCTACGGTTGAAGCGGCCAAAAGTGTTGGAGAAAATCAACCGGTCTGGTTATACTCTTCTTTAAAGGTGGAGATAGCTAAGATGAAGTAAGTCTTCAACTAAGATAAGCATGTCTCAACAAATTTTGAATAGCCGGTAGCGGAGGTAAAGAGTACAAGAGATGATAGGTTTGTTCTTCAACGACCCTTTTTACAACAGGCTAACTGCTGTCATCACCCTTTTGTAATTTTGTGATTAATATGATTATATAAATACAAAAATGGATTTTAGACTGTTTTATTACAATTTCTATCTGGTGATGTTATGACTTTTATTTTATTTTATAATAAGTTTTTCTTGTAATCTTATATTTTATTTTCATCTGTCTAAATCAGAAGAAATTAAAATTCAGAATTCTTTTTAATTAATGCTTCAATGCGGTTATGTGTTTATTTTTCTTTTATTATTATGCAATTTAAACTCAGACTCCTCGCCTTCCAAGCGACTTTGCGCGCATTAACTTGACTTGTTCATTTATATTATCATGCATAGCAATATTACAAGGTAACCGCTTCTCCGCACACCTAAATCTACTGTGCATTTCTTCTTCGTCGTGCCGACTACTTATGCGCACTACTCTGGCATTGTGTGCCAATATCCACTGCGCATAGTTTTGATACTGTGCATCGATACCACATGCATTTTCATCCTATGCATTCACCATGTTAATTTTAACATATTCCTTCACGCTCAAATCTGTATGCACACTACTGAATACATCGTCGCGAAACAACTTATACTCATACTTATGCACGTACCAACAAAACTCCTCTGCGTTAAGCAATACTTGCACACCCCATGTGCACCATACTATGTGTGTGCTTACCGTGCAAGGCTAATTTCAGCGTGTGCATCTACACATAATAATCTTCCGCGCGATTCCACAATTTACCGCGCACACTGGCATGCCACAGTTTCTTACGCAGTGCCAAATTTACCACACGTGTCATTACACCAACCTTTTCCAAGGACACTCTATGACTCTAATTATGGTCACTTCAAAGTTACTTTTCTATGAATATTCACTTCAATTGCACCCTTCTGGCCCATCCAAGATCAGTTTTGAACTAAGGCTCTGATACCATACTGTAACGATCCCCCTCAACCAACCTGAGGCCGGGGTACGCTACTCTAGAGAAACCACTCATGCTTTGACGCCAGTCGGTAACATTCCCAGCCATCAGGCCGAGCCATGCTACTCTAGGGAACACTTTCGTTCCCATACTGTGGAACATACAGTAGCATACCCAGTAGTTAACTAAGCAATGCCACCTAAATTTACTCTTTATACTGCATGAAACTAAAACATATACATACAACACACTCGCGGAAGCTTTACATCTAAACATAAACAAACAATTACTTTCTGTAACATAAGACTTTTATATTAAAATAACAGTAATTACCGATATGCATCATTTACAGGAAATTACCCATAACCACACAAGCAATCATAGTCACATATATGATAAAATCGTAACATAGGCATGTAAATAACAAAACAACATATCCATATATCATACAATTGGTACTTATCTTAGAAATACTGTCACCAACTACTTACATACCATCCATGAACCTCCCAGCCATAGACTACACTGTTCATCACTCTCAACAGTGAATCACTCCCGAGATGGAACTGAACTCTACCCAGGGTAAAGGGATTCCTATCCAGGCTAAGGCTCATGGAAAACAAGAAAGACTCCGTCTCAGGTGCTCACTCAACTAACAACCTACAACCTCTCATTCCTCACATGCCTTTCCCACCCAAGGAGGTGTTCCCCTTCTCTGCTCAACAGTCCCTTGGTTACCCCACTTCCCTTCCAGGGCTTCAACAACAGGCCAGACCGAAAGTCTCAGAGCGCTATAGCTGCAGTGTATCACCTACGGAAATCAATCCCCAGAAATTCTCTCTCTCAGAGAACTTCTCACGGGCTTGACAACCTGCTTCTTCAATCCCGCTCCAAGCTAACCAGGTACACCAACCAAAAAGGATGGGGAAACAGACTTCAGAAAGGTGAAATGGTTGTCTCAAGGATAACGAAATGTATGAGTGAAATGGTCATGGAGTCATTGACTGGATAACTGAGTGTGTTTTGGAATCACTGTGAACTCTTTGTCAAAAGTGATGGTCAACCTGATGGTCCCCCTCCCCCGTTCGTAAGGTATCTGTGAGAAAAATCCCCCCCTGAGGTAAGTTTCCCCACGATATGAATGCATGTCCCCAACTTGACACTTGTCATATCAGAAGTTACTTTTGTCCACTTGTCCCCAACTTTAGAACTTAGGATAAACTAATTATCCATACTTTATGTTTTAGGAAATATTAATATAATATTCCCTCGACTTTTGGCCCTCCCTTTCCCTAACTGGTGAAGTTCAGTCCCCCATCTCTTTTATCATGGTCATTCTGCCCGTAGTGATGCATTTTATATTAATCATGAGTCATGTACAAAGTAGGTGCTCTAGCCTTTAACATCTAGGCGTGCTGGCCTAATTCCAAGACATAAGCATTCCATCTTATAATACTGGCTCACCAGCCTATAATGCATATTATATACACAAAAGTTCGCTAACCTTAATATTGCACGTTGTATCCTCTGTCTTTAAGGTTGCACTCACCTTAGTTACTACACACGGTATTAAAAAATGTGCACATTACATCCCTTTACTGTGCAGTATATGCACACACCATGCCATGAAAGGTGTATTACAAAAATGATGTCTAAACAACTCACTAGCTTAAATATACTTGGATTATATTTACATTTGGGTTCGGCCGAGGGATATTACAAAGGGGGTTAGCTAAACTAGGGTTTCTCAGAAACCCTCACTCCTCCTCTCTAATCCTGAAACTTCCACCTTTGCACTTCCTTCCCTACCTCATACTTGCTACCTCAGATTCACCAAATAGATCAAATGTGCTTAGATAAAATATATTCAATAAAGTTGTGTGTGTAATAATGAGAGTCTTCTTGAGGTGTATTTATACCTTTTCAAAGTAACTTGTTTCCTTAACTTTAGGAGAAACCTATGCTTTCTTGTTACAATCACTTTATCCTTTAATTAATGATTTGTAACTGTTTAGGGGCTTCTTAACCAATCTTTGGGGCTTCCAACTTCATGACCTCATAACTTCTCAACTGTGAGGAACTATGTGACGTACCACCTACCATTGGAAATGACACGATGGGGACTATTCATCTATGAGTATGTTACATGAATTTACATTGTCCTTTATGTCCTTATTCCTCAGACAACTTTAGGCTTCATGACCACACCTCTGGGTATTTTTGTAGACTTCTTCAAATGCACCCATCACATCTGTTGACATCAATGATAAATAGTTATGTTGACATCAATGAAAACCAACTATCCAACAAATCTCTCATTAAGGTAAAAAATCTCCCACTTCTTGTCATTATAATTTCTATTATTTATGATACAATTTTGGTGAATGCTGGAAAATTAAAGATAGGGATAATTTTACAGATGGAAATTTATCTCAAAATGTAGAAACTTTGGTGAATCTTACAATTCCTTAATATGCAAACTATTAGATGTTTGGCGATATTTTTGTAAAAATATTCAAATTTCTAAGGATTTTATATAGTTTCTATATAATTTGGGCTGTTTTTATGGTAAAATAATTTTATTTTATAGAATTTGAGCAAATAATTTTTATAAAAAATGGAAATTGGTGAATCTTTTTTTTGGGAAAAGCAGGAAAATTAGCCCATGGGCGAAATTTAGCCCCTGAAATTTTCCTTGATTAAAAATTAAAGCATTATTATATACTTTCTGTCCATCTTAGCAATTCCAAATCCCTGGTGTGATTTTAAATATAATCACACCAGGAAGATCTACTCTCAGTAGATTAGACCATGCCCTTTTTTAATCCGGTATCAATTGGATTCAAATCAATTTTTTTTAAAGAGAATATGTGGAGATCTGTTTTATTTTGTGGCATGGCCCATCCACCCAAAAAAATGCAGTGATAAGAACAAAAATGTTGATCATATCGGGGTTGACATTTGCGCATCATTTTGATGGACTGCCTCCTTGTCTTGTGTTGATCCAAGTGCCCCTTCACCAAAAATATACACCAGACATCTGATCTATCAATTTGAAAATATGTTATTGTTGTTTCTATAAGATTCTCAGTGGTTGGTCTAGATAGAGAGAAAGAGCCCCATGGCCATTAAAATCAGTGAGACCAAGGTCGTCAACAATAGATTGCAACCATCGAATTGATGTGTGCACTAGAAAAAATCCAATGAAGAAATACATGATCTCACATCCTTTTGGTGTTTTGACAAACCATCTCCAAGAATTGATTGGCATTAGGGTTTCCATTGTTGAGATCATATCTGCATACATTCCACTTGCATCTCTTTCAATATTCTACGCATAGAAAATAAATCACTTAGCTCGATATCCCATGCCATCGAGTACAACTATGATTTTCCAATACACCCAACTTTCTACACCAACAATAAGTTCTCTACATGAAGCGATATGTAGTGATGTGAAGCAATCTCCTCCAATATGAAAGAAAAACACACCCAGTGATTTGCATCCAATGAATTTTCATTTCGATGGTGCTTTGCATATATGCATGGTGAATAAATTGATTCTTGTTGTTGTTGGAAGAAGCACATATTAGTGTGTAGTGAAATCAGGATTGTTAGAGGGATCACAAATCATACCCTTGGATATCCAAGCTTCGACACCCCAACAATTTTCTAGAAATTTGCATAAATGTCTACCCATGAGATCCACCCACAAAAATAGATCCACAAAAAAAATTTCCCAACAAAAAAAAAACTCTTAGCTATCTGTGTCCCTGAATATTAGATTTTCCGTCTATACCTCCAGAGAAATTTCAAGCCTTGAACTAGGTTTGGGAATCATATCTTAGAGAAGGCCCTTGAACACACTTCCATAACCAGACACTTATATTTTTATTGTCATGTAAGGCATATTTTATTCACTTTTACTATCTTTTATCCCACATGGACCATAATGAAGAAAAAAGACCATTTTATATAGACAATTGATTGCTTCCCTAAGTAACTAGTATACAATGAGATGTGGGATGTGGTGTACTATTTGCTATTTGGCGAGTTAGAATTTTTTTATTTGGAAATATTTTCGAAAATTGTTTTGAACAAATTGAAAAAGGAAAGCTTGAAGGCTTCTATTTGTATTTAGGCACACTATTGTCATTGTAAAAGAGATATCACACAATCAAATCGATTTTATTTCTCTCCTTGTCCTAGACCACCTGAAAATTGAATAAGGGGCTCTTAGGACAAATTGTGCTTGTGGATGGTGGTTATTTCCTTTGATGCTTATGTTGTCTAGTGTGACACATTTAATTTGGCATGCAAATCAAGCACATAATGCTCATGCGTTCATGAAGGATAATGATGATTGCAATTGGGAACTAAAAGTATGTAAAGAAAAAAATGTTATTTGTTCATCTACTCTTTTGAAGCACTAAATTGATCATTGAGTTGTCAAAATTGAAGCATAAATCATTGAATTTGAATTGTATAAATGGTAAACTGCCAAACCCTTTCAATGTCAAGTGTGAAAATATTCATCATGACCTACTTGAAATCTAAATAAGGAGGTCAAGTGAGTCATCAAATTCAATTCATTGTAATCACACTTTAGGGTGCATGATTGGTAGTACCCAATGCCCTAAGTGACATCAAATTAAGCGAGAGATTGAAAATGACACCTCAGGAAGAATTCTCATTCAACAAAAATTGACACGGGTTAGGATATGACAAAAGCAACAACTTTCATATCCCATATTACTCTAAACCAGTTTAGTTTGTCAGTGCAGGATTTCTTGAAGAAATTAAGAATACTGATAGTAAGTGCCAACATTGTCATAGATTTGGTCACTTGGAGACATGGTGTTTTGATCTCCATCCTTGTCTTCATTGTGGGAATACAAATCATCTCTCAAAAAAATTTCGAAAGAAGAAGAAGGTTAAGAAAATAGTTCATTATGGTTGGATCATCTCTTGGAAATGGAATCAACAAGTATAGAAGCTACATAAGTCTTACCATCTAATTAAGACAAAGGTAAAACCACAGTTGCATGGAGAAATGAAAAAAGTTTTTTTTTTTCCAACAACTATTCCAAATGATTTTGGACATGATCCAAGTCCAATTCTATATGTCCTCTGAAATTAAATTAGATATGGTACTCTCCATGCCTGAAGGGGGGGAGCACATTGATGAAAATGATACTCTCTTACACCTTTAGGGGGGGAGTGAATATGGTTAGTGGTAAACCAGAACCACCACATTATTTAGATCAAATTGGTTAGTGGTTATCCAAAACCTATTCAGAAATAAACTCCCACACTAAACCTACTAGAAGAGAAGAAGACAGATTTAAAAAAGAAATTAAATGACAAAGCAATCACACAGTACACATAGATTTTACCCTAGAAACCCAAATGGGAAAACCAATATTCTTTGAGTGTATTTCTCTCTTGTTGTCCTATTCATTTAGAATAAAGGGTTACATGAATAACCTTGGTCTACACCGAAGACATAATCATCATCATACCCTCTTTCTTACATAAGAACAAGCCTGTAGCCAATTTGGCTTACATCTACATGACCAACAACCTCTAACAGATTGATCTAAATGTTAACTACAACAACCAACATAATGCAATTAAAACATGCCTTGTTTATAGGATTTACAATAGGAAAACCTTAAATAATGTCATCCAAAAGGTATTACATATCGGTTATCATATTAATTTGTAAATGCGGACATAAACAGATCTCCCTAGATTCCACAGGAAACTAGAACAAAACAGAATAGAATGCACACTTCGCCTTAAATTTCATGATCATATGAACTAGTTTAATGAGGTACAAGTGACATACCTTTTAAACGATGTTTTTCCTTGATAGTGTCGTCTCTGTAGCTCCTTCCTTGAGTTTGCGGAATAGTAAGCCTGTCTAGGAATCACAAACCAACAAAGAAAGAGAACAAAGATATATATATTCTAATGAAGTCTATGTATCTGATCAAGGAATTATACAATAGAAGACGAGATGCTTATATAGGGAAGAAATGCATTACTGTATTAAGTGAATAGAAAGTGGAGAATACAACCCATGCCTTGATATTGCAAGGTCCCATTTCGATGGCTCTTTGCTTCAACACACAGACCTTTTCTCCAATGTCTTGAATGAAGAAGATCCACAATCTGACTTGAAGAACTAAAGCAAAGCTCTCAAGCATAATCTGAAGTAGAACTCTCCATAAAAATCTTAGCCTATTCAACCTTAGCCTTTTCCATGAGAGATCCCTATTTATATAGTGTGGAAGAGAGATAGATGAGGAGATTAGGATTATCCCACCAAATCAGAGAAGCGAGTAAGAACCAAACTGATTGGAGGCCACCTCATCTTCTAGAAGATACCCTTCTAGAATATTCATGAAATTTGACATTTCCCATTCTTTAAGCATCGTCGCACCCTATGCACAAGAAACATGCGATGAAATCATAGTCCAGGTTTAGAGCAAAGTGCGATGATCATGCATCATCACACCCCATGCATATAACAGGGTGTGATAACCTTCCTTTATATGGTTTTTGACAAAGGAAAGTTAATCACCTTTCTCATGGAGAAAGTATTCTCTTAATATTTTCAGGGAACATTAACACATGTTGTCACGTGATCACTGAGGTGACCAAAATAATGTGTAACAGAATGCGCCCCAAAGTATGAAGCTGGAAATCATGACAACTGAAATACTTTGTAGAGTGTGTGCGTCGAAAACAAGGAGCACATCGATCAAGAACCTGCAAACAAATAAGCATCTACATAATATCATACCATTATGAGGTAGGAATTCCCATGCTCAGACTACAAGTGACTCTTATCATAAGTGTCAAGTGATTCATGGCCACTAAACATACACTGTGGATCCATGTCATCATGATTCAACATAGCCACCAGGAATACACTTTGGATCTATGCTCTAAAAGAACTCAAATTCGAACATAACCACGAGACATACAAAATGAATCTATTTGTCAATACAAACCATCAATACTCCATTGCAACCTGGACCAAAGTGATAAGATCCAGTGTCTTCATTTCCATCATCTCTAAGTATGAATCTAGCCATGTGATTACAAGTGTCGAAGTCGAACATGGTAGAAACCACTTGATTACCGGTCATTAATGAAAACCATTAACAAGTGCGAGGGAAATCACCATTGATGTCAATGACTCCCAAGGTACCCTAGTATAATCCAAAGAATGTGAATAATTGAGTTGAAGTCAAACACTCGGTGGAATCTTCCAATCAAGGGTCAATGATGTGAACTCACTGTTGAAAGAAAAGAAACCTACCATTGAGGCATGCAAGCTCCAAGGTACTAAATGATTTCTAGGCCTTGTTCCTGAATAATGAGTTGAAGTCGACAGGAAAAGACTCATCACAGGAGGGCCTTGATGTATCCCCCATCAATGCCACGAAATATGTAACCGATTTGAAATAGATAAGAGTATGAAGTGATTCAGAACTGACACAGGGAAAGCCAACATTGTAGAAAATTTATAACTGCAGATGGATGACTTGATAGAAGGCTCGTTTAGGTTGGAATTATCTTGAACATATGAACGAAATGAAAATGGTCTTGGAAGCATTGACTAAAGGAGGACCCAACATATGGACTTGTGGATGGTCAAACGAGAGAAAAATGGATTTCCCAACCCAGACACAATGATGAAGGGAGGTGTCATGTTCAAGAGCAACTATTATTGCCACTAACACAAATACAAAGACATGTTTCTTTCCCAATTCCCCCCCACCATTTCTAGCGAGTACCTCTTTATTTTTATGCAAGCTTGAGGAGGATAACATATGCTTGTTGATGTAAGATAATCCTTCAGATGAGTCCCTCAGAGTATATTTAACGAACCCTAAGAAGGAATGGTTCGATCCCATATGGGACTTTCAATGCTTGTTTAATGAGTCCAAGGAAAGAAAAATCAGCGGTTTTTCAATTTTGGAGAGTATGAAAAACACTTAAAGAGAACTCCATAAGTTCCTTTTTCGTAAGTTAGTCTAACGAGACCAAAAAAGATATAACTATTGAACAACTGAGAGGGGNGGGTGAATCAATTGTTACCATGCTTAAACAAATTTTCTGCTTATTTTAAAATCTTTACAAAGAACTCAATGACAATCACAATAATGTAGGGAGGTAAGAAGTAGAATACTCAACATCAATCACACACATGAAATATACAGAGATAGATATTTCCCGAGGAAACCCATAAAGGGAAAAACCTCTTCTTCTTGATATGACATGTAATATTTATTATCTATACATTATCATTCTTATGAGCACCAACTCATTGTGAGGTTACCACCTCTGTTTTGCAAGCTGCAACTTGTTGAGAGCACCAACTCTCTAGTTTCTCTATAACCCACTAGAAGGAAGCAAAAACTCCCTGTCTTCTCTAGAACCCACTAGAAGGAAGCACCAAATCCCTAAGTGTTCCAACGCCAACTGGATGGAAGCACCAACTTCCAGTCACACAGGCACTGACCTGTATAACAGAGAACAATAGTTCTCCCTTGCACCACCCTGCCACCCTGGTTTTTCTGGCTGCAACCAGATGGAAGCTACAAATCCCTATGTTCAAGCACCCACTTGAAACTCCAAGGACACCAATCCTCCCTGGCACCTCCCTACCACCCTAAGATATAAATCTTTTCTTTCTTGAATTTACTACAATGATACAACATTTATCTATGGATTACCAGTCTCATCATTGTTCTTCTACACTACTCTGCTATGCCTGCATCAATGTCTCTCTGCTCATGCCACTTACGCTTTCTTTTCTCCTCTCTCTTACGCTCTATGCGCCATATACATTCTATGCGCTATGCCTCTTCTATGCATTTTAGCTGCCACACATAGCCTGCTTCTACTCGCATAAATCCCTCGCAACAACAACCATACATATCTTCTCTGTTCTTCTTTTTATATATTCTCTGTGCATCAACTGTCTCCTCTGGGTAATGCCTCTGCATTTTCTTCACTCCATCATTGTTCTTTCCTACAGGATTTTCACCACCTCTCTTCATTACGACCATGTGTCTCACTGGCAGAATTCCTTCACTTCTCTATTGTGCATATCACTCCCACGTCGAGTCCTCTACGTGATCATCATTCAAACTCTTCATCTACTCTGGCTCTTAGCTCCATGCTTTCATCATCACTGGGTTTATCCTAAGATTCTCTTCCTTCTTTGGTAGTGTGAATCTTCGTCTTCTCTGTCACAGTCGAGCTTATCCTCTTTGTTGCAGTTACAGTCTTCGACACTTTTCCATCTACCAATTGTCTCTATGACCAGTCTTCATTCCACTGATATTTACCTCAAGACTCTTTTGCTCCTCTAGCGATCACCCTACAACTCCTCGAGTTCTCTGACCGATTTCATCACTATGTTCTGGTAGTTATAGCCAGTCAAATATGGCTTCTTTGGCTTCTAAGACCCTTCTTTCATGTGACCTCTGGCTGTGATCTGGGGCCATGCACTAGGGTGCTTCGTAATTTCGCATTTCACAATCTTCTACTGTGAGTTGCCTTGAATATCCCAATCCGCAAAATCCAAAATACTCCATATCGATTTAATGGTCCAGATCTTTCCCTTTGATCAACGGCTACGATCAAATCACAATTTTGTGTTTCATGATTTTCTGCTGTGAGTTGTCTCGAATCTCTCAACTCACGAAACACTAAGGTGGAGCCAGGAAACACTAGATCCTTCCTTTTTATTCCGCTAATGTGACCACTAGTTGTGACCACAATTCTATTCGAAAAGGCATTTCATGATTTCAGCAATCTCCATTGTAAATCCTAGCGACGTGCTAGCTCCTCCCTTAACCTTCATCAATGTGACCACTAGTTGTGACCAGGGGCCAAGCAAGAGGGGTGTGTCGCGATTTATCATATCACGAACTCCTGCTATGACTTGCCTCAAAAATCCCAACTTGAAAAACTCCAAAATTCTTCATATCAAATCAATGGTCGAGATCTCTCGGTAATCCGATGACCCAGATCATTTCACGACTTCGCATATCGCGAGCTCGAGGATGGATCTTGGCCATTATCCTCTTCATAGTTATACTGGATCCGACAGTTGCTAGTCCTACGTGCTCTGATCCGACGACTGAGATCTAATCTCCTCCTCTATGTGCTCCTCCTGTCTAGACTTTGATCTGACAACCATCGGGTATTCGGGATTGGTGATCCAATGGCCACTATCGCTCCTCCTCCTGAGCTTACGCATCCTCTCGACTTGGAATAATTTCTAAGTGTCAAAGGTTCTGCAACCTTTGATCCTTCTGCGAGCCTTGATGTATGGGACTCATCTGCACTTATGAGAAATTTATCTCTCTTGAGCTTTGGTAATGGTCCTGGTGCACACTTGCGCTCTGTGTGCAACTTTGCGCTATTCCTCCTGAGCTTCTCGAGCTTTCTCTTCTGTGTCTTTGCTGTTGTTCTTGCTATGCACACTCTTCCTGTAAACCTGCCAACATCACTTCTATTCTTGACATCAATGACAAGCACACTCTGCCTATAAACATTCCAACAATCTCTCCCTTTGGCATTGATGGAAACCGTGAACGACTACACTATTCTTCTTAGACCTCCAACTATAGCATTCAGACCAGACCTTTTCTCCCCCTTTGACATCAATGTCAAAGAAAACATGCTCCCCCTGAGCAGTTGCAGTACTGTGCAGAGGTATCATATATTCAATCAATACATACTCCCCCTGACAGGATGGACTCTCTTAGGTTGATAACAGGGTCACGCCCAACTTCTGGCAAAGATATTCAAAAGGTGTCTTGGCTAGGGGTTAAGTAAAGATGTCTGCGATTTGTTCTGTGGAAGGGATGTAATTCAGCTGAACAACTTTGTTTGTAACTTGTTCTTTGAGAAAATGATATTTTATTGGGATATGTTTCGTCTTTGAATGGAGAACGAGATTCTTCGAGACACTAATGGCACTAGTGTTATCACAGTGAAGTGGAATGGGGTTAGTATAAATTACCTTCAAATCTGCAAGAGTTTGTAACATCCATAAAATTTGAGTGTAGAAAGTAGCAACAACAATGCAATCTGCCTCTGTAGTGGATAATGATATAGATCCATGTTTTTTACTAATCCATGCTACTAACAAATCACCTAAGAAGAATGCACCTCCATTGCTTCTCTTTCTCTCATCTAGACAGTTTTCCCAATCAACATCTGAATATGCAGTTAATTGTAAGTTATGATTTCTAGGATACCAAAGACCATAAGTCATTGTACCCTTCAAATATTTGAATATCCTCTTGACAACTGCTAAATGACTTTGTTTAGGTTCAAACTGATAATGACCTACCATTCCGACAACTTGCATTATATCAGGATGAGATGCTGTGATGTATAGAAGATTGCCTATCATTGATCGATATGTTCTTTGATCAACATCAGGTGAAATATAATATTTACTGAGCTTGCAACCAACCACCATAGGTGTGCCAACATGAGAGGAATTTTTCATCTGAAACCTCTTTAGTATCTCTTTCAAATATTTTTCTTGAGAGATAAATATCCCTGCAGAACTCTGATTGATTCGTAAACTAAGAAAATATGATAGTTCTCATACCATGGACATTTCAAACTCAGTCTGCATTGAATTAACAAACCACTGAACTAAAAGGTCATTAGTGCATCCAAATATAATGTCATCTACATAAACCACAACAACCAATAAATCACGACCTTCATATTTTATATATAGATTACTTTCAACAGTACCTTTCTTGAACCCTTTGTCCTGTAGAAATTTGTCCAGTCTATGATACCAGGCACATGGTGCCTATTTTAGTCCATATAATTCCTTTTTCTACTTACAAACATAGTTAGGATTATCTGTCAGTGAAAATCCTTTAGGTTGCTCCATGAATACTTCTTCTTCTAGGTCTCCATTAAGAAAATATGACTTAACATCCATTTGATATACTTTAAAGTTCTTATGGCATGCATAGGCCAGAACCATTCTGATGGCTTCCAATCTTGCCACTGGTGAAAAGGTTTCATCACAATCTTTTCCTTCAACTTGTGCATACCCCTTACAGACCAATCATGATTTATTCTTAACAATTTGTCCTCGTTGATTTATTTTATTCTTAAACACCCATTTGGAGCCAATTACATTCTTATCTACAGGTCTAGGAACAAGTTCCCAAGTATTGTTCTTCTCAATTTGATCCAGTTCCTCATTCATTGATTTTAACCAATTTTCGTCTTCACTGGCTTCATTGAAGTTCTTAGGTTCCACCATGGATATGAAGGCTATATGTGATTGCTCGATGTTTTTTATTATCCTTCTCCTGGTTTGTACACCTTTGTCTTTCTCACCAATTATCTGACTTGCAGGATGATTTTTTTGAGTAATTATGGAGGAAGAATTTGATGTTGTCTGTTGATTTGAGTTTGCCTGAGTATTTGCATCTTCATTTGACTCAGAGTATTCTTGTTTTGATTCTTGGACCTGTTCAACTTCAACTTCACCTATATCCTCTGATGTTGGTTCAATATTTCTCACCTCTCTTACTGGGACTCCTTCATCAACTTTTATGTCAATACAATCAACCAATTTATGCAGCCTCTTATTATAACATCTGTATCCTTTACTATTTGTAGCATACCCTAAGAATATTCCTTCATCATCCCTGTCATCATACTTTCCAAGGTTCTCATTATTATTATTTATGTAGCACTTACTGTTATAGTAGAATCCTCCTGCAGACAAGCAGATTCCCTCTTGGTATCTAGATCCCTAAAACCAAGACAGAAAGGGTGCTATCATTGGTCACTAACATCCTTTTATATCTAATTAAGCTAATGAATGAAGAGGAAGAAGAAAAGTGTACCTTTTTAAATGGCACCTGTCCTCACAAAGTCCAAGTTGAGCTTCAATCCCAATCTCCTAGATAGGTCCTGTAGAACAAACAAAGATACACCAAGATTCCTATTCTACAGAGATTAGCTCAAATAAAGATCTATCTAATAGAGTTTATGTGGAACAAACACAAACTTGAAAGAAATAGGCCAAGCATGTATGTATATTAATGAGAACAAATGAAGAATACTTACAATCCTCTGATGAAGGTGCAACAACTTATTCCATCTCTCCTTGTCCAACCCCTTTGCTCAAGTAATCTACACTGATTATGCTTCAATGACATCTCACTTATGGGATCATAAGTTTGGTGTAATTCTCAATCTCCATATATGTACTATATGTTGCCAATGAGATCATAGGTTTCATACCTCCAATCTTTTCAGGTATCATGTACCTTTCACCATGAGAAAGCCTCCTTATATAAGCTTGGAGAGGCCCAAACACTTGATAGATATTTGGGACAAGTTGAGGATTCCTCTCCTTCAGTTGTGGATATTCCCTAAGATCATGCCTTGAACTCATATTCAAATCCAACCAACTTCATAGATTGAGGGGATTCTTCGCTGATTTCCTCCAATAAACCAAATTTCGCCCAAAAAAGGTCAGTGCTCCCTCAAAAGGGACACAAAGCATTGGAAATCTCCCCTAGAAGAGGGTACAAAGCACCAACACTCCCTGACAACATGTAGGGGAGCGCTCCTTTCCAAATTTGACTTTTGAGTGGCTTTTTCAGTGGAAAAATGCTTGTACTCCTTGTCAAGTGATTTCTCCTCTTCAAAAACTAGTCTTTGAGGTGTCTTAAGTGTCCTTATGATGTCGTTAGAGGCACGACATAGGAAATATGGCAATATGATGTTTGCGACACTTGTGACACTCGTGGTCAAGATGCGACACTTGCGGACAAGATGAGACACTTACAACACTTGTAATGACGACACTTGCGACACTATTGAAGTGATTAATTTTGATGTGTAACAGATTGCCCCCCAAAGTGCGAATTTAGAAGACGATGATGACTGAAGTACTTTGTAGACATTTTTGAGCAAGGGTATGGACACGGAGAACTTGGTAGAAGCTGCACACAACCATCAAACAAATATTATGACATGTTTCAAACCCAAGGCAGGCATACCTATGCTTGAGTGATAAAGACGTTTTCAGGTATGGGTGCCATAGAATACACTGTGGATCCATAATTATATTGACAAAAAGTATAGTCACCAAACATACAACTTGGATCTATACTTCCATGACATGAACTGATCGTAGCCACGAAAAATACACAGTGGATCTATGAGACGATAAGACATAGCCACGACCAACACAAAGTGGATCTATGTCACAGTATATGTGTCAAAGTTCAAAAGAAAACTCCTTCGCAACCTAGGCAAAGTATATATCAGAGTGATGACTCAACCCAAGGTCTTCTTACCAATCCCGATGTAGTATGAATATAACCATGTGAATAGATGTCCTGATGTCGAACATGGCAGGAACCACTTGATTACCGATCAATGAGGTAAATTGTTAACAAGCGCGAGGGAGATCACCATTGATGTCAATGATTCCCAAAGTACTCTATTACATTCCAACGAATGTGAATGGATGAGATGAAGTCGAACATCCATGGAATCATACGATTAGAGGTCAATTATGTAAACCCACTTTCAGAAGTGAGGAGGCCTGCCATTGAGGCATGCAGGTCCCAAGGTACTAACTGGTTTCTAAGTCTAGTTCTTGGATGATGTGTTGAGGTCGACATGAATAGAATCGTCGCAGGAGGGCCTTGATGTATCCCCCATCAACGACACGAAACTGACACCGAGATGTAAATTGGTATATCAAATGAACATGGACTGACACGGGTATTGAAACAAGATGTTTGTGATATCTGACTCTCAAGGAAGATACTTCCCTTGAACACTGAGGCACAACAACATAAACATGACATGGACCAAAACATGATGATGCAGTGGACACTGTGACTTTTTTCGGGTGACACAAAGGAGTAAGAAAAATCAGAGGATTGGTTTAGCAGAGGTTCAATGGATTGAAATGCATGGAAAGACAAAGTGTCATGTTCAAGGGCGATTGTAAGAGTTACTATTAGTGTTCTAAAAAATTGCTTGGCTTGCTTCCTTCAATTTTTCCTCTCATCCAGATAGACGAGTACCTCTTTTTAATTTAACGAGATTGAGGAGGGTAACACATGCTCAAAATAACTCACCTTCGGTAAGTCTCTCTTCCTTTGTTTAACGAACTAGAAGAAGTAAGGGTTCGGTCCCATATGGGCCCTTCAATGTATGATTGTTTAACGAGTCCAGAGAAGGTAAAATCAGTGGTTTTTCATATTTAGAGAGTTTGAAAATGACTTAAAGATGACGCCAATGTCGTCCTTTTTCTTAATATTAGTCTCGCGAGGCCGAAAAAGAGATAAATTATCACTCGAAAGATGCCCTTTCAAACCTTTTAAACGAGTGGTAAAGGAAGCAAGATCACTCAACAATATTTTCACATTTAGAGTGTTTGAAAAGAGATTAAAGGAGACTCCAAGGGTTTCCTTTTTCGTATAACCTTTACAAGTCTGAAAAAGTGATAAAAGTCTACTCGGTTACATTCTCATGTATTTACGAGCACGAGAAAGAACAAAGACTAAGCTCGATACTCTGCCCCTAACTTGAAATCTAGTGGCTTAACTCCAGAATGATCATCAAAGGCTGGAGACATGCCCCCCCAAGCTTCAATTCATTCACCAACTGTGAGGTTGTCACCAATTTTTGTACTAGATGGACAAAATGGATACAGGTGGATGAAAGGAAGGTTAAAATATGAGACCTAACGAAAGAATAGACTCGACATGTAAAAGATATGGTGAAAGACTCGACCTGACATGAGAGGTGACTGTTTCATTTTTTAATGAGCTTGACATAAGAAAATAAATATGCTCAAGGCTCTAGGTTCAATCCCCATACTTTTGTTTCATTTTTTAAATGAGCTTGCTACAGAGAAGAAAAACTATGCTCGTGGCTTCTATTTCATTTTTAAACAAGCTTTCCACAGAGAGGAAAACTATGCTTGTGGCTCTGGGTTCGATCCCCATTTCTTTGTTTCATTTTTTAATGAGCTTGTTACAGAGAGGAAAACTATGCTCATGATGTATGTTTGATCATGGCTTCTAAGAGGATGACACTCTGGAAGGATACCATGTCAAGGGATAAAAATTGATCATGGATTCCAAGAGATATTCACTGGATGGAAGAAGAATGCTCCAGAAGGAACACATGTCGAGGGTCTCTCCAGGGGTAAGGAGATCAAAATCCAATAGCCCTACTGAAGAGATCACCATGTCAACTACCAGATCTAAATAATCATAAGTTGAATTCATGGGAGACAATGCCACATAATTGATCTGTGGCAGAGGTGATACCGACTGCATATAAGACCTGGTTAGGGAGGTCATTGGGTTGATGGTCAAGTCAGGGCCAACAAAAGGAAGTTGATCAATAGTCACCATTCTTTCATCGTGCGGGAAAGATATCACATGAAAAAGAGCGGATACAATATCTTTCTTGGCATAGACATAATCTCGCCCAAGGAGTAAATCGAAATCGAAGGGGTCCTGGACTACCATAACATCAATAAAGATAGTTTTCCATCCCAAAGTTACGGGAAACTGAGGAAGGATTCCTAAAGGGTGACTGGTTCTTCAGTTAAAAGAAAACAAAATCTGGGTAACCGGAACAAGCTGAGGATAACCCAAAGATATCCAAGCAATAGAGGACAAAATACTAATGGACGCACCTTCATCTATCAGTGCATGAGGAACGTCCCAACCACAAAATTTTATTGTAATCTTGAAAGGCATGTGAGAGGGAAGACGAGGTCCAGTTAGCGCACCCCAATAAAAAAGGATGGCCTCATTACTTGGAAGGGTTTTCGCAGGAGAAGGAGGAATGCCCCCGAACACGGTAGATCCTATTTCAACGAGACAAATGTGGGCATAATTGGGTTTTCTCTCTAACGAGAGAGTAGGATCAATCAATGATGAGATCAGATAGACCACCTTGGCACTCTTCAGAGGAAGAGTGGGATTGACCGATGATCTAAATGGAGCAACCACTTTGGCACTCTTCGGATGAAGGGTGGGACTGACCGATGAAGGGATTGGACCAGTCACTTTATCACTCGTCAGAGGAGGAGTGGGATTGACTGATGAAGTAACCGGAGCAACCACTTTGACACTTCTCAAAGGAGGAGTGGGATCAACCGATGGCAGAGTCGGGTCGAACACTTTGAAAATTCTCAAAGGAGGAGTGGGACTGACCAATGACGAGACTGGATCAGTCACTTGGGTTTCACTTTCTAGATGAAGAGTGGGGATGATCGATGATGGAAATGGATCGACTACTTTGGTGAGTGGTTCAACCGAGGATGAAACTAGATTGACCACCTGATCAACCAGATTGATAGAGGATGGAACCAGATTTACCATTCCATCAACTAATGATGGGTTTGGAGAAAGCTTACGATAACCTTTTGGAAGTTGAAGTTTTTCCAAAAGAGAAGAAGCCTCATCCATATGAGGACAAGGTGAGAATAATGATCACCTTTGCATAACATGCGAGATAATTTGACATTTATCTTCTTCTTACCAACCTTAATGTCACTATTTGACGGGGCATCACCAACATGACCAACGGAGGCCGATGATGTGGAAGACCACATTTCTAAGACCTTGGGAATACCAGGGCAATCCATCAGAAAATGGTCACCCTTACAAAGACTTCAAGGGAATTTGGGTTTCAGATTCTTCATTTTAACCTTATCTACCTTATCAACACTCCCAGTACTATTAAAAGTAGCTGGTTGCTTAGATCCAACATTTGATGTAGTTGGAGGCTTGGTCCCTTTCTTTTTCTTCTTCTCTTTTCGTTTCTTCTTTTTCTTATCAATCTGGCTACTCACTTGAGATATTTCACTAGGCGAAGAAGGAGAAATAGAAGGAGACCTGACGGGTGAAGAAGGAGACCTGATGTGTGGGTGGTGTGCTTACATCTGAAGCACCTGCATTCGAGATCACCGGAGTGGAAAACAACCATACCGGTAACCCAATTGTGAGACCTGGAAGGCTCAAAGTAGCGATGTAAGGAGGACCAATGTTTCCGTAAGAAGGAAAAACAAAGGGTTCCCCTGACAAAGGGGTTCCTTCATTTTTCATTCCGGAAACTGACGCCATAAAAATAAAAATCCAACCTAGATTCTCCTAGGGAGAACAAACAACACATGCTAAAAATCTAGTAAGCAAGAAAGCAAACAAAACCTTCTCACAATGAGCACACTAGTTGGTGATGAAATCCAATGTCACGGGGACAAAGTAACAAGGGTCTGAGATAGAGCGGGTGGAAAATTTACGTTGATGACCTGCTTAACGGACTTACACCTTGGTGCAAGCTCCCACACATAATTTTGGGTATACCCTCCAAGGAGCCCGAGTGAGTCTGACCAACGTCGATTCCAGGTACCGTGAAGACTTTCCCCTCAACAGTCACCTTGTGTAAATACCCTAAAGAGATAGGCCACTAAGGTTACCAACTACAACAGTGATTCCTGGGGAAACAATTGACAGTCCAATCCACGTGCAAGGGCAGGGTATCTAGCCTAAAATCAACTTGAAAGGCTTCCAATCATCATTGTGGGTATACCTTCAAGCGACCCCCATAATACGTACAATCTCTACACCAAGACCAAAAAAGAAGGGTGAGTAACTCTGCTAGTCTTAATGCGACCTCGTGATTGACCCTTGTGTGATAAGGGCTTCCCAGGACAAAATGTAGCAATTGGATTTCACCGCTCCCTAACACAAGATCCTATGTTTGTTTGTAGCTTTGGAAAGTTATCTTTCACACCTATTCCAAAGCCCTACAACTAATCTAATGTAGGTTTTCTACCAGAAAATGTAAAAATGTCTAATCAAATTTAGTTTAGCACTTGATTTTTAAAGCTGTTGTTACTCAAAAGGAAAACGGCGTGGACAATATGGTGTTTTGATCGAATAGAAAGTTATGCAAATATATGAAGATGTAATCTTTTCATTTCTATGAAAGATATGCTATGATAAGGAGAAAACATTCATCATTCCAGATGCACAATGTCCCAAAATGTCAAAAAACATGCAATTCTGCTACTTTAAATGCAAGCATTCAAGGAAGACAATAAAATGAAAAAAAGAATCCAAGAAAAGATAGGGAGAATAGAGAAACCGCTCAAAACTTAAAACTTAAATGCTTAGGAAGATGACCTCAAAGATCAAATGGAATGGTGCATAGACCTTTGAATTTCCTCACAAAAGCTTCCATTCAGTCAGATAAATGAGAAGAAAACAGTAAGTTGACTCTAAATCAACAAAGACAAAGAGTGACTTCAAGGCAAGGAAAGAAAAATGTCAAAATTCCAAACAAAAGGTGATCAATTCTTAGAAAGCAGAGTGTTGAAGGCCAAATCAAGGATGTACTGAGATGATAAGACTCTGAGAAAGTGCCAAAAACAAAAAGTGAACCTTAGAGAAGGAAACCCTAAAGGATTTTGCACAGAAAAGGGAAACACTCTGGTGTAAGGGGCACCAGAGCATTCCAACACTCTGTGTAAGCCTAGTAGGGAGCGCCAACGCTCTGGTAGCAAGGGTAAGGGGGCGCTGGCCTCTAAAAAATTTAGAAAAAATGTCTAGAAAGTCAAAAAATCAAGCAAACTCAGTCAATCAACTTGAAGGTGATGAAATCAAGAGCCAATCAATGAGATATAAGAATCAAAGACAATATGGAGAAGGTCAAGAAGTGGGCAAAGGCCCAAAACAAGATCTAGGAAAGCAAACAAAAATCATAGCTCCTCCCTAGTGGAGTTGCCAATTTCTGTTATAGGAGAATCCTCCTGCGGACAAGAGGATTCCCTCTTGGTATCTCGAACCCTAAAACCAAGACAGAAAGGGTGCTATCATTGGTCACTGACATCCTTTTAGATATAATTAAGCTAATGAATGAAGAGGAAGAAGAAAAGTGTACCTTTTTAAATGTCGTTTGTCTTCACAAAGTCCAAGTTGAGCTTCAATCCCAAGCTCCTCGATAGGTCCTGTAGAACAAACAAAGATACAACAAGCTTCCTATTCTACTGAGATTAGCTCAAATACATATCTATCTACTAGAGACAATTTTATGTGGAACAAACACAAACTTGAAAGAAACAGGCCAAGCATGTATGTATATTAATGAGAACAAATGAATAATACTTACAATCCTCTGATGAAGGTGCAACAACTTCTTTCAGCTCTCCTTGTCCAACCCCTTTGGTCAAGTAATCTACACTGATTATGATTCAATGAAATCTCACTTATGGGATCATAAGTTTGGTGTAATTCTCAATCTCCATATATGTACTGTATGTTTCCTATGAGATCATAGGTTTCATACCTCCAATATTTTCATGTATCATGTACCTTTCACCATGAGAAAGCCTCCTTATATAATCTTGGAGAGGCCCAACCACTTGAGAGATATTTGGGATAAGTTGAGGATTCCTCTCCTTCAGTTGTGGATCTTCCCTAAGATCATGCCTTGAACTCATATTCGAATCCAACCAACTTCAAATATTGAGGGGATTCTTCCTTGATTTCCTCCAACAAACCAAATTTCACCCAAAAAAGGTCAGCGCTCCCTCTAAAGGGACACAGAGCATTGGAATGCTCCATTAGAAGAGGGTACATAGTGCCAATGCTCCCTGACATTATGTAGGGGAGCGCTCCTTTCCAAATTTGACTTTTGAGTGGCTTTTTCAGTGGAAAAAGGCTTGTATGCCTTGTTAAGTGATTTCTCGTCTTCAAAAACTAGTATTTGAGGTGTCTTAAGTATTCTTATGATGTCATTAGAGGCACGACATAGGTAAGATGGTAGTATTATGTTTGCGACACTTGCGACACTCGTGGTCAATATGCGACACTTGCGGACAAGATGCGACACTTACAACACTTGTAATGATGACACCTGCAACACTATTGAAGTGAGTAATTTTGATGTGTAACACTTACTCCCAAATACTTTGAAGTGTTTGATTGAAGCAGGTCTTCCATGACACAATTCATAAGGTGTATTGTCACTGTGTGGTCTGAGATGAGCTTTATTAAGAATATGGATCACTGTATGTATTGCTTCTACCCAGTAGGTTTGACCAATGTTCTTCTCATTCATCATTGACCTGGCCATTTGTTGAACTATTCTGTTTTGCCTCTCAACTACTCTGTTTTGTTGTGGGGTTCCTGAAATTGTATATTCTCTTTTGACCCCATGTTTATCACAGAACTCCTTGAAATAACTTGACATAAATTCTCCTCCTCTGCTTGATCTCACAACCTTTAATCTGTTGCCTGTTTGAGTCTCAGTTAAAGCCTTAAATATTTTAAATTTCTCAAATGATTCAGATTTTTCTTTGATAAAAGCAACCCAAGTAAGTCTGGAGTAATCATCAATGATCAACATAAAGTAGTTTTCCTTCCCTGTTCCTTCCTGTCTTGATGGTCCACATAAATCCATATGAACTAATTGGAGTGGTTTCTCTGTTGAAGTAGAGCTCTTGGATTTAAACTGTGTTCTGGTTAGCTTTCCTACTTGGAAGGGTTTACACACAAAGTCTTGTGGCTTTGATATTCTTGGAATATCTTTTACTACCTCAATATTTTTGAGCTTGATTAAGTGGTCAAAGTTTAGATGTCCAAGTCTCTTATGCCATAACCAACTTTCATCATGTTTTCTTAGATGACACTCTTCCCTAGTTTCTTTCAGTACATATACATTATTATCCATCCTTATGTCTTTAGCCACCACTTGTTCTGAGTTTATAGACTTTATCTTGCAATCCTTGGAAGTGAACACTACTTCACATCCTCTGTCACACATTTGAATTACACTGAACAAATTATGTTTCAACCCATCTACAAGAAGAACATCCTGGGATTTTCCTTTACCATTACTCAAACTCACCATCCCTTTACCCTTGATTTTACTAGGAGCATCATTTCCAAAAGTTACATTTCCTGATTTGCTTTCACTTAGAGACAAAACCTTACTTTTGTCTCCTGTCATATGTTTGGAGCATCCATTGTCAATATGCCAGGGGTTCTTTTGTCTTTGAGATGATAGCACTAATCCACACTCATCATTCTCTTTCTTCTTCCAAACCTTGATGTTTTTAGCAGAGGGATTTACATCTGATTCATAGTTCCGTAAGGGATAGCCTGCAGATTTATGTACATAATTATGGCAGGTGTAACATTCTGGTTCATTGAATAAAGGATTATAATGATTTTTATGCTTAACCTGTGTCCTTTTTCCAGCCATCACATGATTTGCAGTTTGTGATTGTTTGTTACTTGGCTGTCTCATTCTTTGTTGCGGCAAATATCTATTCCTTGAGTGTTTTGATTGTTCATATCTAAATCTTAAAGAACATTTTACAGCTTTGTGACCAAAGTTAGAACAGAAAAAACATTATCCATAGAAAAATCCTTTGTACCTGGAAAATGGATGTCTTCTTTGAGCAGGTCGATTTCTTCCATGTTAATGATTTCTTTGTTCTACAGATTCAGTTCTGGTAGTTTTTCTTACACTCTTCCTTGGAGGCTGATTATCTTCCTTTGTTTCTCCATATTTGTTATTGTCAGTGAATGTAGATTTGAAAAACTTGATGGAATCGTTGTTGCTCGAATGACTACAACTTGATCCTTCTTCATAACCCAAACTAGTTTTCAAATTTGGATTCCTTTGCTGATTCAGAATGGTGGTTAATCCTTCTGAGGCTTTAATGCTTGGAAGATTTTGGAGATACAATGATTTGAACTTCTCCATCTCTTTTCTGGTCTTTACTACCTCTTCTTCGAAGGATTCACATCTTGCCTTCTTCTCTGATAACTTTTTTTTCAAAATGTCCTCTATTTTCTTTGCCTCTTCTAACTCCACCTTTAGCAGGGCAAAGTATTCATCAGGTTTTTTAGCATTCTTTTCAAACTGCATCAACAACTATTTTTGTTTTCTTTTCTCGAGTCAGAGTCTGTCAATTTCTTCTAAGGCACTGATTAGTTCACCTTCCATATCAACCATAACTTCTTCATCATTAACATCACTTCCTATGTTTTGATTATCATAGTCCTCTTTGGCCATAAGCACAAAGTCATTAACCTTATCTTCACAAGAAGAGTCACTATCTCTGTCTTCTGAAGAGTCATCATTGTTTACACATAAAATTTTCTTTTTACCAAATCTCCTGGATTTGTACTTCTTTTCACCTTCAGAATTCTGATCCTGCTTCTTGTGTGGACACTTAGATGCAAAGTGACCTATATTTCCATAGTTAAAACACTTGAAGGGAAAATTTCCTTGATACTTTCCAGATCCTTTCTTTAGTCTTCTCACAAATTTTTCCTCAATTTCATCAGTCTCAGATTCCTCATTCTTATCTTCTTTAAAAGAAGTTTCTCTAGTGTTTGATTTATCTTTACCTATCATCATTTCATTTGCAGTTACCGTTCTTAGAATTTGATCAAAATCCAAAGCTTTTAGATCATTAAGTTATTCTATAACAGAGACCTTTGGGTTGAACCTATTTGGCAGAGATCTCATAATTTTCTGAACTAAAGAGGCTTCCTCAATTTTTTCACCAAGAGCTTTCATTGCATTTACTAGTTCTTCAGTTGTCAGAAAGTACTTTCCAATAGTTTCATCTTCTTTCATCTATAGTTTTTCAAACTGTACTCTGTAGGTTTGAAGCTTGGCATCCTTTACCTTCTCATTACCTTCATAACTGCTAATGAGTTTTTCCCACATTTCTTTGGCAAGTGCATAACTTTTACAAATTCTTCTTTTGCAAGCCCACTCAGAATAACATTCATAGCCTTAGTGTTGAAGCTGAATTCTAGCTTGTCATCCTTATTAGCCAGTACAATTGGCTTTACATAACCAATCTCTACCACATCCTAAACATTTGCACCTAAATCCATTATGTAGGTTCTCATCCTAACTTTCCAGAAGGCAAAGTTTGTTCCATTGAATAGAGGGTCCTTGTTGGTTGAAGTTCCTTCATGACTATTCATGTTTAAGCTCTAGGATCTACCCTTAGATAAAGGGGGGTGGCTCTGATACCAATTATTGAACAAATGAGACGGGGGAGGTGAATTAGTTGTTGCCGTGATTAAACAATTTTGTTGCTTATTTTAAACTCTTTGCAAAGAACTCAATGACAATCATAGTAATGCAGGGAGGTAAGCAGTAGAATACTCAACATCAATCACACACATTAAATATATAGAGACAAATATTTCCCGAGGAAACCCATAAAGGGAAAAACCTCTTCTTCCTTATATGATAAGTAATATTTATTTTCTGGACATTATCATTCTTATGAGAACCATCTCATTGTGAGGTTACCACCTCTGTTTTTCAAGCTGCAACTTGCTGAGAGCACCAAATCTCTAGTTTCTCTAGCACCCACTAGAAGGAAGCACCAACTCCCTAGTTTCTCTAGCACCCATTAGAAGGAAACACCAACTCCCTAAGTGTTCCAACACCAATTGGATGGAAGCACCAACTTCCAGTCGCACAGGCACCGACCTGTATAACAAAGAACAATAGTTCTCCCTTGCACCATCCTGCCACCCTGGTTTTTCTGGCTGCAACCAGATGGAAGATACAACTCCCTATGTTCAAGAACCCACTTGAAACTTTGAGGACACCAATCCTCCTTGGCACCTCCCTCACCCTGAAATATAAATCTTTGCTATCTTGAATTTATTACAGCGATACATCATTTATCTATGGCTTACCAATCTCATCACTATTCTGCTACACTGCTTTTCTCTTCTTGCATAAATGTCTCTTTTCTCACCCCACTTGCACTTTCTGTTCTCCTCTCTTTTATCCTCTGTGTTCCATCCCCATTCTATGCGCTATGTCTCTTATGTGCATTTCATCTGCTGCACACAACCTGCTTCTACTCGCATAAATCCCTCTCAACAACAACCATACATATCTTCTTCGTTTTGTGTTTTTATATATTCTCTATGCATCAACTACCTCCTCTGCGCAATGCCTCTGTATGTTCTTCACTCCATCACCATTCTGCCCTAAAGGTTGTTCACCACCTCTCTTCCATACGACCGTGTGGCTCACTCGCATAATTCATTCACTTCTTTATTGTGCATCTCACTCCCATGTCGAGTCCTCTACGTGATAATCATTTGAACTCTTCATCTACTCTGGCCGTTAGATCCACGTGTTCATCATCACTGAGCTTATCTTGAGATTCTCTGCCTTCTTTGGCAGTGTGACTCTTCGTCTTCTCTATCACATTCAATCTTATCCTCTCTGTTGCAGTTACAGTCTTCGACACTTTTCCATCTGTCAATTGTTTCTATGATCAGTCTTCATTCCAATGGCAGTTACCTCAAGACTCTTCAACTCCTTTGGCGATCACCCTGCATATCCTCGATTTCTATGGCTGATTTCATCACTACGTTCTGGAAGTTACAACCAGTCAACTATGCCTTCTTTGGCTTCTAAACCCCTTCTTTCATGTGACCTCTGGCTGTGACTTGGGGCCATGAACTAGGGTGCTTCATGATTTCGCATTTCACGATCTTCTGCTACGAGTTGCCTTGAATATCCCAACTCACAAAATATGAAATAATCCATATCAGATTAATAGTCTAGATCTTTCCCTTTGATCGAAAACTGCGATCAAATCGTTTTTTCATGTTTCACAATTTCCTGTTGTGAGTTGCCTCGAATTTGTCAACTCGCGAAACTCCGAGGTGGAGCTAGGCAATGCTAGCTCCTTCCCTTTTCTTCCGCTGATGTGACCACTGGCTATGACCACAACCCTATTCGAAAAGGCATTTCGTGATTTTGGTGATCTCCATAGTAAAGCCTAGTGACATGCTAACTCGTCCCTTAACCTTCATCAATGTGACCACCAACTGTGACCAGGGGCTAAGCAAGAGGGGTGCGTCATGATTTCGCATATCGTGAACTCTAGCTATGAGTTGCCTCGAAACTCCCAACTCGTGAAACTCCGAAATGCTTCATATCAGATCAACGGTCGAGATCTCTCGGTGATCCGATGACTCATATCATTTCACGACTTTGCATATCACGAGATCGAGGATGGCTCTTGGCCATTATCCTCTTCACATTTATACTGGATCCGACAGTTTCTAGTCCTACGTGCTCCGATCCGACAGCTAAGGTCTAATCTTCTCCTCTACATGCTCCTCCTGTATGGACTATGATTTGATGACCATCAAGTATTCGAGATTGGTGATTCAACGACCACTGTCGCTCCTCCTCCTAAGCTTATGCATCCTCCCGACTTTCAAGAATTTCTAAGTGTCAAAGGTTCTGTGACCTTTGATCCTTCTACGAGCCTTGATGTATGGGACTCATCTGTGCTTCAAAGAATGCTATCTCTTTTGAGATTTGGTAATGGTCCTGGCGCACACTTGCGATCTGCATGAAACTCTGCATTATTCCTCCTGAGCTTCTTGAGCTTGCTCTTATGTGTCTTTGCTGTTGTTCTTTCTATGCACACTTTGCCTGTAAACCTACCAACATCGCTTTTGTTCTTTTCATCAATGACAAGAACACTCTTCCTATAAACATGCCAACAATAACCTACCACTCATTAGACGTTTTCTTTAAATACTTTTACGAGCGTGAAAAGAACAAGGTCGCTTGGAAATCTTTTCATTTTTAAAGAGTGTGAAAAGATCATAAAGGATACTCCATTATCTTTGTTTTTCATGTTTACCAATACGAATTCGAAAAAATGACAAAAGACTACTTGATTACATTCTCACGGTTTCACGAGCGTGATAAATAATGAAGACTCTGCTTGGAGTTTTTCCTGAAAAACCCTAAAAGGATCTGTACATGCGACAAATATATAAAAAAAAACCAAAAAAGCGGACCCTTGTTCGAACGTCTCACCTCTAGACTTTTTCAATTTGCAAAAATCAAACACTTTTAAAGTTGTTAAGACTTTAGGGTTTGGATAAAGCATAAAAATAATATAATATGCAAATGAAAAGTGATGAAATTCAATAAAATAGGTAACAAACCACATTTTACCACTTCATTTATAACTTTGCCCAAATATTACTCCAAATCCCTTTTTCACCTCGATCTTCAACTGTTGATTGCGGAGTGCACGGCGGATCATTTCACGAATTGTCTCTGCAAAAGAGGTAATCTCCTTCTCCTTCATCTTTTCATGGTTTTAAAATTGATTTTCATTGGTTAAATTTATGTTTTGGGTTGATTTTGTAGGGGTTACCCATACATTGAGGTCATCGCAGGTGCCCTATATCAGGAACTGTGATGATATAGGATCATCGCAAGTGACCCTATAGGTAAGGTGAGACGATGTCGCACTGTGCGAATGCACAGGCCTGTGACGACCGCAACCCAAAATTTAAAAAGATAAACCCAACAAGGGAAAACCCCTAGGAAAGAAAATTAGTTTTATAATCTCTTTTTATGGTTGCTTGGATGGTCTTCCTTGGTCAAGATGTTGGAATGGCATGAGCGAGAGCACGAATAAGAAGATAACTTCGTCAGGAATGTCCCGAGAACAATTATGTCTCTCTGATAGTGTGGGTTACTAAATTTCTTCAAGATTCAAGGCATGAGGGCCCAATTGAGACTACTCGAGTACTTGGTTCACATGTGGGATGTGAATGAGCAGGAATTTCACGTGGGCACCCACACACTCACCATAGATATAGAGGATATCTATTTCCTGACAAGACTATCTCGTTGTGGTTCATGGGTGACACTTACATGCAACAGTGATGAAGGTGAGCCTATGAACTACTACGTCCATCATCATTGTGTGTCAGGTACTGAGAAACATAGCGATAAGGTAGCTATCAGGGATGTGTGAGATTTTCCTTTGCAGACTATCCTCTATACTATTACTCACATGGCATGGAGTGCAACTCCCCACATGGTTTTACAGAGCCATTTTCAGTATGCATTGGAATGTATGGAGCCTAGAGCCTTCAACTGGTGAGAAGGGGTCCTAAAAAGCATGAAGAAACAACTTACCAAGTGCAGAAGTGGTGGGTTAAAACAATTTGGATATGGGTCTATTTTGGTATACTTCTTCCTGGAAAGGGTCCCTATCCTACGCTTATAGGTGGAGTGGGGTATACCCGCTCCATAGGATCCGAGGATGAAGAGGTGGGTAGATCTCATGGATCGACATGGAGGCGGTCACATCGTCAGGTATGATGATGTATTCTTCCAATGGTTGAGGACTCAGTTTCTCATGATCAAAGATGATGTGTATGCCAGGGTAGATTTCCATGGAGATCCGGAACTAGCTCTTCCCAAAGGTTCCCAATGGGGGGACATAGGTAAGAAGGAAATTTTGTTTATATAATGTTTTTGTTATTTTTAATGATATAAAATGTTTGTTGTGTTATTTATCCGATGAATAATCAAGTTCTCTTCAATAATGCAGATGTGGGACCTTATCATCCTCCAGGTTCATCCCCGATCTAGAGGTGGGGAGAGAGAGGTGATGTAGCAACAGTAACTGTCGTAGATCTAGAGGTCATAGAACAAAACCTGGAGGGGTTGACCATGCACATCCCTGATGCTACTATGGATGAGCTCCTGAGGCATTACTAATGTCACACAGTGGGCGTATCTGCCTCCATTGATCGAATTCTCCATAGAGTAGCACGGGAAGTTGCTTGTTATAGCAAGCAACATCCTTGATGTTTTTTGTGTATGAAGTCGCGAGCTTCACATTTTTTATATTTTGGTCTTCGAACAATTTTTTTTTTTGTAAACTTTTATCATTATGAATATATGACTCCTACCGACTTACTTGTTTTATATAGAAAGTGTGATTAGGTTTTATAAATGTCTCAAATGTCTGTTTAACACATAATTAACCAATGCATATGTTAATGTATTTAGACATCTAGGAATGTGTTGCTATTCAATGTAATCAAAATGACGTTCCAAGAGGCGAATTCGTAAATATACCTTTAACAGAGTAGGACTCCGGATGGAATAAACATTACTCAACTGTAGGACTACTAACTATGAATCAAGTCATACAATAACATGGTGGATTCCAAGTGAAACAACGTTAATCAACAAATCGATAACTGCACTATATTCCGTAATATTGTTAGTTGCACAACCAAGGCATACACCAAGTAGACTGATTAATTCATCCGTAGGTGCATAGATTGCCCAAGAAACAGATGCTAAGTTTTGATTACTGTGACTAGCACCATCAACAAAGCCAATGTAGGGTAGAGAAGACACCGACGTATGGAAACCAAGCACAATGCAAGGTAAGCAGTCGAAAGGTGGAACCAAAAATGAAAAAGCATACAAGAGTATGGTACACTAAAAATACATAACACTTATGACAAAAATGATTTAAGCATAGTACTTCTTCAAGTAAAGACCATTTCTAGGTTCACTCAAAATGAATTCCATCATAATCCACCATCTCATAAGCCCCTTTCTCCAACACTCATTTCACAATATAAGGACCCCGCCACATGGGTTCAAATTTACCAGCCTCTAGTAAGTCACGATCTTGTTCGTAAACAAGAACTAGATCACCCTCAGAAAATACATGTGGCTTGACATGCTTTTCATATTGGTCTTTAACACACTTTTTCTGAGTTTCATTGACTAAGGAGGCATCATGACAGGTTTCGTCTAATAGCATTAAATACAAAAGATGTTCCTCTTCAGTAGAGGTGTTGGGGAGAAGTTCGACAACTAGTTTCAAACACGGGATTTCACTGTCAATCGAAAAAATTGCTTCGATACCATATACTAATTGGAAATGTGTGAATCCCATGGAAAACTTACCGGATGTCCGATAGGCCCATAATGCCGAGAACAACAATGTGTGCCAATTTGACTTATGAATTCCTACTATCCATTGAATCATAGTAGTGAGAAATTTGTTAATTGCTTCAACCTGGCCATTGGCATGTGGATAATAGGGGTTTGAGTTTTCATGTCGAAGACATAACTTTTCAGTAAGTTCAGACATCATGAAATTACGAAAATGACTACCGTGATCAGTAATGATGGCTTGAGGGACACCAAATCTAGTAATGATATGATTAAATATGAATAACACTGCAATTTTCTTGGTATTATCAAAAGTAGGCATCGCCTCGGCCTATTTAGTGAAATAATACATAGCTACAATAATGTATCCATGCCCCTTGACCAAGTGAGGATAACATGTCATGAATTCAATGCCCCATTTAGTAAATGGACCAACAAAAACTAAAGGGTGAAGAGGAGCAGGGTGAGATTAGATCTTGTTGTTGTAGGTTTTACAAGTGTGGCATTTCTGGACGACAGTAATGCAATCCTTAAACAATGAAGGCCATAAATAACTAGATCGTAAGATCTTTTGGGTAGTGGCATACCCATACAGATGACCTCCACATGATCTAGAGTGACATTCATTCAAAGCTTTCTCAACTTCATCGTAGGTGAGACATCGTGGAAATATGGAATCAATATCATGGTGGTAAAGAGTATCACAAAGGATGATGTATTGATGAGCTTGATACCAGATACGACGACGATCTGTACTAGAAAAATTAGGCCGAAAAGTTTGGGTCTGGAGATAGATGATAATATCTTTGTACCATATGTCATTAGAATTGATTAGAAAGAGGGATTGATTAGGTAAGGAATCCTCTGCCACTGTTTCTGTTTCAGTAGAGGGAAGGTCACATATCAATTCGGAAAAAACCAAAGGTTTCTTTGACTTGGCGTGTTCAAACTCCAAATCAAACTCCTAAAGAATAACTATCCATTTAGAGTACTTGCCCCCCAACAATTGTCAAGTAAGGATATTTTTCATGGGGTTCCAATCAGAAATGATTGTGGTTCTGCGTAATAATATGTAGTGACGAAAATGTTGAACAACTTGAATAGCTGCCAAGACCAGTTTCTCCACATGTAAATATTTGGTTTCAGTGGTCGTGAGACTCTGAATCAAATAGTATATAACATGTTCATCATGTGAATCGTCCTCTTGGACTAAAACCATGGAAATGGTAGAGTCCGAAGCAACTAAGTACAAGAAATAATCTCGGCTATAATTAGGTGGAAATAGCAGTGGTGTACGGATTAAGGCAAGCTTCAAAGCTTCAAAGAATTTATTTTCAGTATCGTCCCATACAAAATCGTAACCTTTCTTGAGAAGCCGAGTAAATCCTTTCGTTAATTTAGCGTAGTTGGGAATGAATCGATGTAAAAAGTTTGCCTTCCCTTGCAAACTTTGGAGCTGGCGTAGCGTGGAAGGACGAGGTAAATTGAGAATAGCCTCAACCTTCAAGGTGTCTACCTAAATCCCATGTATAGACATGATAAAACCAATAAATCGTCCAGATTCCACGCAAAGAACACATTTGTGTGGATTCAAATGTATGCGATAAGAATGACAACGTAGGAAAATGGCCCATAAATGTGCCAGGTGATCTTGATGACACATGGAATGCGTCGACAGATCGTCTATATAGGGTTGTACAATGTGCTTAATTTCATGAAAAGCATAATACATAACACACTGAAAAGTCACCCCAACTTTTTTGAGACCAAAAGGAAGTTTCCGGTAAGCGAAGGTTCCCCAAGGGAAAATAAAAGAAGTCTTGTGTTGATCCGCTGGTAAAATATTGATTTTATTATAGCCGGAGAAACCATCCATTAAGGATAAGATTTCACTCGCGGAACAATCATCAACAATCTGGTCAACGAAAGGGGTTGGATAATTGTCTTTGGGACAAGCCTTATTTATATCCCTATAATCTACATAAACGTGGATCATGCCTTGTTTCTTGTTTACCGGAACAAGATTGGATACCCAATCGGTCAAAGCCACAGGATAGACAAAGACAACCTTAAGAAGTTTCTCAACTTCAAGCTTGATAGTAACAGATTTACATGGATGTACTGGGCGAAGTCTCTGCTGAATGGGTTTAGCATTCGGGTAAGTCTTAATTTCATGCACAACAATATCAGAATCAATAGCAAGATTTTCTTCATAACTCCAGGAGGAAACGTCACAGAATTCTTGAAAAAGGGTTTTATAAGTGCGAACCTAATCAGTAGAACATGAGGCACCAATATGAACATTTTCCACGACCCCAGGTTTAATCGAGATATCAAGAGGAATGGTAGGTGAAATATTACTCAAGTTCCCTTCATACAAAACATCGTGTGTTGACTCAAGAATAGAAGAAATAACAACAACGGTAGACAGAGTCGAAATCTGTTGGTAGCTCTCTATGGTATCACGTTCTAGGAAGAGAATAGAATGATGATGCCCATCGTCCCATGGGGTATCTTCTATAGAAATGACCATCATGATCATCTCATTAGTAGGAAAGATCACGTGAAACGGATTAGGAGATGTATCATAGAGAGAAGGAGGAGAAGGGGTTGCCAATTGAATAGCTTGATAAGATGATTCTATCAGACTTAAAGGCATTCAGTCACTGTAACGAAGATAGTCACCGGAGCTAGGTACTATCCATGGGTCATAAGACTCAAGGGTTTCACGAACAGAGGTTGATATCATGTTAATTGAGGCGACAAAAGGAGGAGGAATATCGGGTGGTGGAATAGGAAATCTACCCATCAAGGTTGAATATTTTAAAAGACTCATGCTGACATTCTCATAACTGAGAGGTGTTTTCGATATAAAAGGTACGTTTCTAGTACGTGAATCAGAATTAAAGAAGGCCAGTTGATCAACAATAATGACTTTTTCTTGGTGTGGGAAACGTTCCACTCGGAAAATAGTAGAAATAACCGCGCGCATGGAGTCAATCCAACTACGACCAAGTAGAAGGTTATAATCGAGAGGTGCATCAAAGACCTCAATCTTGACGTTAACCACTTTACCTTCTAACTTAACAGACAACGAAGGAAGAACACCGTAAGGTTTAAACCCTGTACCATTGAAGGCCTTAAGAGTATTCTGTGACTCGGTAAGGGCAGGAGAGCCAATAGCTTTCCAACAAGTAACGGACATAACACAAGTCGAGGCTCCTTAATTAATAACAATTCGACAAATATTCTTATTTTCCACAACAACTTGGATCTGAAATGCTAATTGAGGAGGAAGCCTTGAAATATAAAATTCCAAGTCAAATATTATTAAATTAGTATCGGTAGGATCAATTCCAAAAATATCCTTTAACAATGCCTTCCATTGATTAGGACAACTTTGAAGGACTTCGAGAGCCGACGTTGCAGAGGGTGCTTGCGCAAGGTCTTCTACAATACTATAGTTTTGGGCAACACGTGCGTGAGGATTAAATGAAGACTTTAGAACAACGCCTTTTGGAGGAGGACGAAGAACTGTATCTAGGCCTGTTCTTTCGAGATGAAGAGGATCGTGTGGAGGTGAAGTTGGGGGAGGAGGTTGAACCAACAGAGGTGGTAAATCATCAAATTTCTCTTTCTAAGGAGAATAATATTTGGCTCGAGTTGTGATTGCAACTTTATTCTTATTGGAGTCACCAGTACACATAAGGACACAAGACGTGGTTGAGGGAGAAGGTTGGCCATGAATGACCAATTGGGCCTGGTCCCTTGCAGGAGGTTTCCTGGTCCCTTGCAGGAACTTAGTAACCTCAACACGTCGCAGACAATATTTCGTGTAATGATCCTCACCACAGATAAGGCAAGGATAACGAGTTTTACACTTATCTTTGTCATCAACAGGTTTTGTTTTGGGTTTCTCAGATTGTTGATTATTATTTTTGTCCTCCTTATTCTTACCCTTTCCTTTCTTTTTATTTTGATTTTTACCTTTAGGTGTCCATTGAACTGAATTCACTTCATAAATTTTACCAGGAGAAGGACTAGGAGTAGGAGTATTTTGTACATTAGAAGCAGTAGACTTGGGATTGGTATGACTGGCTTGTGTAGACTGATTCTCAAGATGAAAGGTGCCAATCACACCATCAACAACATGAGAAGCTACTGGAGGTGTTAGGGTAGGATTCGTAGAAAGATGAGGAACATCAAGGATCAAGTCGTAAAGTGTGCCCGTTTGCGAATAAATGAGATCTAGATATTGAGAATGACTAATCACCTGCTCTTCAGTGATGACACCACCCATGGAAACATCATGGGATATAGGCCCAATGAGTGATTTTGTAAACCACTCAGCCAATAGTTGATCAGGAAGGGGAACTTTGATTAAGCGTCTTCTCCTCCTCCACTGATGGATATGATCAGAAATATGAGTGGAAGAGGATTGTTTAAAATAATTCAAAATTTCGGTTCCTGTCTCATATCAAATTGTCAATTGGTAATGCGTTAAGAAATCCATAGCTAGGGTATTAAAGTCATTAAAGAAACCTCGTGGTAACTCAATATACCATTTGGCTACCAAACCCGTGAGAGTTCATTGGAAAAGTCGTAATATTATAGAGTCATCCATCAATGAGTTGGACGAACACCAAAGATGGAAAGTCATGACATGATTATTTGGGTCTTCTCCCAATCGACCGTCAAAATTAGGAATTTCAGATGGTATGACAGGCCAATAATGAGAATGCAAAATAGGATCATTAAAAATCCTAGATAAATCTGGTAGATCCAAAGTAGAAAGAAAAGGCAACTGTCTGTTCACTTGAGGAAACTGGTAGTTTTGAGGAGGTAGTCCTGTAGGTATACCACTAGGACCATAAGTAGTCTGTAGATGGTTAGACAGTCCTGAAATGTTCAATTGTGGAGGGTTTTTATTCAAATATCCAACAGGGTTTGGTTGATTAGGTTTATTCCCTTGGAAAGGAACATTAGACTGAAGATTTTGACCCCAATTAGGATTCATAAAACCTGGATACGGTTGTATGAAATTAGGGGGTAAAAAAGAATTAACTTGAGGATGTTGCCTCCCAGACGGTTGTTGTTTCCATTGAAAGGGAATATTCCAAGGTTGAGATTGTAATGCAGATATACCTTTTCAATAAACTGGGTTATGGCCTCCAACTTGAGGTTTCCCCCCAATAGGAATCTGAAAACCAGAAGCGACAAAATGACTGGTGCCCCCAACTGGATTGGAGCCACTAGGGCCAGGATGATTAGATCCTCTAGACAGAGGTGGAGAAGGAAAATAAGCCCCCCCAAAGAGAACCTGGATAGGCGTAGGAACAAAATGACTAGCAACATTATACCTAGGAGAAAAAAAAAGTCAAGACCCTCCGGATGGATTCTGGGTAGGAAAAGAAATGGAAGTATTCAAAGTGTTATACCCAGGGGGGAGTGACAGATTTGATATAAGAGGAAGTGGTGTTCCAATAGGAGCTTGGGTGATAACCACATTTCCAGTAGAAATAGTCATAGCTTGTGGGACCATGGTAGAGTGGGAAATCTTGAGAGGAAGAATTGAGTGAGAACTAACCAACAATTGGTCTGAAACTGTGATGAAATTAATGGTTGTGCCAATAAAATGATCTAAAGGTACCGTATAGGTAACAGACGTCTCAAGAATTTGCAATTACATAGGTTGATTAGGACTCGTTCCTAGTGTGTCAAAAATATCGTGTCTTGAAGAATTTCTCCAAACAGAATGGATATGGACAGAGCTGGGATTAGAAATTCCAGTAGTGTGAACCGAGGTTATAAATGATTCACTTTGAAAAAGTGGATCGTCTACTCCAGAATCTGCGTTAGGTTCAATAGGTAATTCAATATTTTCATCAACAACAAGTTCTCTCGACGAGTTCATCTGAAGAAAATGTGGATCTCATATAACACTCAATAACAGATTTACAGGAATTCTAAATCCTTTTAAAGAATTATGAATTTTGAATCCCTTTAAATAATTTGAACTACCTATCTCAGAGGCTACTTAGTTATTGACTACTCCCTCAGGAGAGCCCTCTGGTGAGTTAGGAAGCAAATGGAGGTAACCTTTCGGATCTTCCAGAGGTATCCCTTGCATCCTACGTGAACAACGAAGGCCAATGTTGGTCGCACAAAATAAAGAACGAAACAAATCTATGGCCAACTAGAGAAACAAACAACACTCACTAATGAAATCTAGAAATCAAGCCAAGTAAACAAACCTTCTTATTTCAAAGTCACTAGTTGGTGATGAAATCCAATGTCTTGAAATCAAGACAAGAAGGGGATGGGATAAAGAGGGTGGAAAATTTACGTTGACGACCTTCTTAATAGATTTACACCCTGGTGCAAGCTCCCACACATAATCATGGGTATACCCTCCAAGGAGCCTAAGTCAGTTTGGTCAACATTGATTCCAGTTACTGTGAAGACTTGCCCCTCCACAGTCATCTCATGTAAATACCCTAAACACATAGGCTACTAAGGTTACCAATTACAATAATGATGTCTGGGGAAACAATCGACAGTCCGATCCACGCGCAAAGGCAGGGTATCTAGCCCAAAATCAACTAAAGAAGGTCAGGGTATTTTGTTCTCAAGTGACCCCCAATAATACACACAATCTCTACACTAGGATCGAAAAAGTAGGGTGAGTAACTTTGCCAGTCCTAATGCGACCTCATGATTGACCCTTGTGTTAGAAGGGCTTCCCAAGACAAAATGAAGCAAGCGGATTTGAACTCTCCCTATCACAAGATACTATTGTGTGTTTTGATGCTTTGGAGAGTGTGCCTTACAACCTATTCCAAAGCGCTATCCTAGCTAATGTTGGTGAAGAGAATTTCTAGAAAATAAAAGTTGCTAATAAATTTTAGAATTGCGCTGTATTTCAAAGGCTGTTGTTTACTCAAAAAGGAGACGGAAATGAAACTGATGACGTATGTGACCTTGACCCAATAAAATGCAAGAAGAGATGTTTATGCAATTTTTAAATTCAATGAACTCTGATTACAATAGGGAGAAGTTATTTCTTTTTGAAGTACAAAAGCTACGAATCACAATTCCTCAATCTTTGAATGAACACAATCCCAAATAATAAAAAACTACAATTTTTTCCAATTTTCTCCTCTAACAAATATTTTGAATGCAATAATATTCTTATGAAAGATCACTAAAAAGAAGAATAACTTCAGTTCTTTCTTTCTCAAATCAGATCAAAGATGTAATGAAGAAAATAAAGCATAATCCAAGTAAATTAACACATTCTCAACACATTTCCCAAATGAAACTCATAATGTAGTCAAAAATAAAAATGATAGGAAATCCTTTTGTCAAATGCAGAAAAAAATGTCTCTCAATCAATAAAAAATCTGGAAAATAAAAACAATCCAAAAATTCAAGCAAATCAAAGACCCTTTGTCAAACAAGCACTCAGGACCAAGATCCAGATATTATACCCTTGTGACAAAAATCAAAAGAAAAACTTGCAAAATTTACAAAGAAAAACTTTCAATTACTGAAAAATCAATCAAATGCAAGCTTCAAAATTATAAATCAATCAATCATTGGTATTAGAAGTTCATCCCAGACAATTGATGCAAAACTGGGTGAAAAAAGAAAAATTGGCTCTCTCCAACAATTCCTACAGGAATTGTTGCAGGTTGCAGTGGAGCATAGTGTGACGATCTAGGGTCGTCGCATGCTGCTAATATGGTACTATGCGACATCATCGCACTGGTCTACACCAGTCAAGTGCAACATCAGAGGATCGACACAGTTTGTCTATATAGCACAGTGCGATGATCTTTGAAACTAAGGAAAAAATGAAAGAAAGACAAAAATCTAACTGAACCTTCAGAGCCAGGGAGTCCAGATGGATCACCCACAAACTCAGAGAGCTAGAAGTTTGTTTTTACTATGAAAGAGGGTAGGTTGTTAGGCCATATAGTATCAGAAAAGGGAGTGAGGATTGGTCCCAACAGGGTAGAGGCAATTCAAACCCTACCACTTCCTAGATCTAGGAAGGAAGTTTAGGCCTTTTTGGGAAAGATTAATTTTCTGAGGAGATTCGTCTCAAATTTTGTTGAATTGGTGAAACACATCACAACCATGCTTAGGAAAGGAAATGAAGTAAAATGGACTACTAAGCCTAGGGAATATTTCATCCAAATAAAAAGGGCGTTGACTGAGGCACCTGTGCTGATCAGTCCTAATTATTCCAAGGATTTTCTAATTTTTTTGTTCGCTTCTTTTGATACAGTAGCAGCGGTCTTGTTGCAGAAAAATGAGGAAGGTCGAGAGCAACCCATTTCTTTGTTCAGCAAGGCATTAAGAGATGCGAACATCATGTATGAAATCATGGAGAAACAAGCTTATGCATTAGTGAAATCTCTTAAAGCTTTCAGAGTCTATGTCTTGCACTCAAAAGTGACTGCATACGTGCCTTCAACATCGGTGAAAGATATCCTTATACAGCCTGACGTAGATGGAAGAAGAGGTAAATGGATCGCCAAGATTTTGGAGTTTGAACTAGAGATAAAGCCCACCAAGTTGGTTAAAGGGACGGGTTTAGCCAAGCTGTTGGTTGAATCCAATTGTAGGACCTTGGGGGTTAGCTTCATAAATACTTGCTCAGAAAATCAACTAGCTGAGTCATCCAACAAAATCTCTCACGACGACTCATCACTAGCAGAATGCACCTGGTACCGAGACATTTTGTACTTTTTGCAAGAGCTGAAGCCTCCTAATGGAATGGGTAAGAGTAAGGCAAGAGATTTAAATCTCAAAATGATAAGGTATTTCCTCATTGGCCAAGTCTTGTACTGGAGAGACCCCCTAGGGGTGTTGTTGAGGTGTCTGAGCCCACTGGAAGCCCATAAAGTTATGTTTGAGTTCCATGGTGGCCTTTGTGGAGGGCATCATTTTTGGAGGACCACAACTCATAAAATTCTTAGGGATGGGTACTACTGGCCCACCTTGTTCACTGATGTCTGTAGAGAAGTTATATCTTGTATCTGTAAATTCTAACCTTGTACAATACCTACTGCAAACTGATATTCAGAAAAGAACAGAAAATATACAATGGCAAATACAAACATTACACAGAGAATTTTCACTTGGAAACCCAAACCGGGAAAACCGACATATATTATATTCATACATTGTGTTACATTGTTTACAATACAATATACATATAGGAGCCAGCGACATCCAAAAACCTAACCCAATGACCTGGATTAGTCCAAAACCCTAATTCCTTAACCGAAAATAGAAAACCATTGGCAAAAAACCATGTGCCGAAAAACCACCTAATATCATGTGGTCCCGAAAATATGTCGTCCTGAAAAAAAAAATTCGGGGGCGCTGCCCCCGAACCCCTGCGTGGGGGGATCCGCCCCCCTACACCCCCCCTCTAACCCCTCTGCGCACCCGGTGCAGACGCTCAGACACTACTACTCGTGCAAAGAATATAACACATACCCAATAGTATCAAATGCCAAAGGTTCTCAGGAAAGCAACAACTCAACTCATTGCCACTAAAGCTTGTGGTAGCTTCAACACCTTTTCAACGGTGGGGGTTGGACTTCATTGGGGGGATTCATCCTCCTTCAAGTGGCCAACATAGATGGATCCTGATTGTGACAGACTATTTCACTAAGTGGATAGAAGCGCCCCCCCACCAAGAGTGCTTCTCACAAGGTTATTATCAGCTTCCTGGAGGATATCATAGCCATATTTGGCTGTCCCAGCAGAATTTTCACTGATAATGCTACTTCTTTCAAGTCTGAGCCTCTGATTAAGTTCTATGAGCAGTTCAAAATTTCACTGATTCACTCCACCCCCTATTATCCTCAAGGAAACGGACTGGCAGAATCTTCCAATAAAATCCTAATCAAGCTCATCAAAAGATTTTTGGAAGACAATAAGAGGGCCTGGGATTCAAAGCTCAAATTCGCTCTATGGGCCGATCGAGTGACAATGAAAAAGTCCCTGGGCACCTCACCTTTTCAACTGGTTTATGGGACGGAGGCTATTTTTCCCACTCATCTCGCATTACCTGTAGTAAAATTCTTCCAGGATCTTGAAGGAGAGCCAGATCATATGGTCAGAAGGATTCATCAAATAGTGGAGGTGCAACAGATCAGGGAATAGGTGATGGACGTGGTCCATAGTTGTCAGTAGAAGGTCAAGCATGCTTTTGACAGGAAGGTCACAAAAAAGGAGTTCGAGCTCGGGGATTTGGTGCTTAAGTGGGATGCACCTAGGCAGGATAGGGGAAAACACAACAAATTTGACGCCCTCTGGATCGGGCCCTTCAGGATCACTGAAGTATTCTCAAACAACACTTATAGGTTGTAGGATTTGGAGGGTGAGGAAGTCTTTAATGGCCCAGTAAATGGGCATTTCCTGAAAAGATATTTTGTTTGAGCCGTAGACAACTCCTCGTTTTGTAAATATTGTCCTTTTAGTTGTTTACTTATCTATTTTCAGCTTAATATATGACTCCATAGCCCAACAGCAAGGCACTGAAGCTACAAATGAGTTCTTAGAGCATCGAAGGGACAACTCTATCCCCCATGGAGCCTAATGTTGGCGCAAATTCTTGCAAGATGGTGTTTTCTTCTGGTTTCGAGCCCCTGGTGTAAATGTATAGAAGTGGGGTTTGAAAATCGGTTGAGTGTGTTTTATTCAAAATCCGCAGCCATGAGCGTCGAGCGCAGCCCACAGAACGAGCCCATTTCGGGCCTAAAATCAAGCGAGCGGGCACTTTGTCTTTCAATGGTGAGGATCCATAGAGGGGGCAGATCGACGACCATCGGGTAAGTTTGGGTCAAAGAGTTGCACGAGGTCATCTACCTGAGCTCATCTCCTATGGCCAAACTCATGAAGCGATCAAGCCATTTCAGCTATTGGGACTTTGGGAGAATAGAGGGTCTCCTCCTTCCACTACATTTCAAATCCCTGAAGCCCAAAACGCCGAAAAGAACCAGGACCGTTGATCAAGAGATGATCTAGGCCGTCCATCCAATGGGACACGTGGCGCGCGATCAAGCCATTTCGGATATCGGGACTTCGGGAGAACAGAGGGTCTCCTCCTTCCATTACATTTCAGATCCCTGAAGTTCGAAACGCCAAAAAGAACCAGGACCGTTGATTAAGAGATTATTTAGGCCATCCATCCAATGGGACACGTGGTGCACGATCAAGCCATTTCGGCTATCAAGACTTTGGGAGAACAGAGGGTCTCCTCCTTCCACTGCATTTCAGGTTCCCGAAGCCCGAAACACCAAAAAGAAACATGACCGTTGATCAAGAGATGATCTAGGCCTTCCATCCAATGGGACACATGGCATGCAATCAAGCCATTTCGGATATCGGGACTTCGAGAAAACAGAGGGTCTCCTCCTTCCACTGCATTTCAAATCCCTGAAGCTCGAAATGCTGAAATCCTGAAAGAGCCTTTGAATATAGGCACAGGGTCACAACCCGTGGTCACTTGGGGTGATAGAAAGAACTATGCAAAGGGCTGAAGCATCGGGTTTAGCTGCAGGAGGGATCACTGCATTCTCCAGAGACCAGTTCAGCTCGACCTCGATCTTGGTCCTTGCTAAAAATAAATGAAGGTGGATGGAGGTAGTTGAAACCTCGACTCACTCATTAAATGAAAAGCATGGAGGTTCTGGTAGGAAGTCTGCCCAAGATGGTCCTGTACGCTGGTTTTCTCCAAAGAATCCATGCCGAGTTCTCGTCTAACTAGAGGAGTCTGCACATGCTATTTTATCCTTTAATTTTTTAGCTACCTCCCCTGCAAAGGCCATGCAAAGTTAAGGTGACACCTGACAAAGGAGTTCAGTCCATATTTGACTGAGGAGACACCACACCTTGAAAGTCCTGAGACGCCTTTGCTGGGAGAAAAGGGAGGAGTATATGTACTCAATTTTGTATTTTTGTAAGCATTGATGGTTGAGCTAGAGTCCCAACTGTAAAGTTTTGATGAAGCACTGGTTTCTCTGGTTATGTATTGGCACTTGAGACTTCTTACCTTATGAATGTTAGCTTCTTTCCATCTCTCTGTTTACACTGTGTTAGAACCCCTCGAAATTGGAGGATCTAGTCGAATTGCGCCGTTATAGGATGATGTATGTTGGATCACTGTAATAGTTGCATTGTTTCTGATTAGTTCTTGTATTTTCTCAACACTGAATGACTTGGAATTGGAAGATCCAGTCAAGTCACCTTTCAGTTCCCCGAAACTCTGAACCAAGAGGATCTTGTGTTCTGAGTTTTTCCTCTTCAAGATGTTGAAAGGCCTGATGCCCAAGGCAGTCTTGCTCGCTCCCCTTACCAAGTCTTCCATTCGCTCATTTATAATCAACCCACTGACTGAATTTAGATCAAGACCTCTTCTATTGTTACATACTAGGCCCGATTTTCCGAGTTAGAGCGATATCTTCCTGGGCGTCTATCCATCTGGTCACCCCATTAAAATTATTCGTGACATAAACTAATGGGCATTGGGCTATTCTCTTGCCGCAATCTAGGAGTGACTTCCGATGCTAACATATTGTGTATGTGTATGATTGTTAATTTGTTCATTGCTTATTTACTCTGCAGTTATTGGATGATAATGAAACATTGATATAACACTTGGATTATATGGTTAAAAAGGATTAAATTGATATATTACTGATTCACCCCCCCTCTCAGTAATCCAATATATATCTCAAATTTAATTTTGAAAATGACCAAGAAGAAAAGATATGCATCAGGAAAAAAGAGAATTGAAATAATCTAGGAGCACATAAATATAAAAGGAGACAAAAAAATAGTTTTATTTGGAATATATAAAAAAACAATAGTTTGTTACATATTCCTGGGAATTTAAATGCATTTTTCATATAGATTGGGATTGGAGCTCCTGCGGACCATAAGAGAAAATATGTACAAGAAATAGGACTGTGGAAAGAAGAATTTGGAGATGGTAGACTGTAATACCTGAAAAGTAGAAATGGGAAGATATCAGTCTTTGGGTAGAGATTTCTATTCAGAGAAGGTGGAATAACTGGATTGATAAACAAAGGAGGATTAGTATAGACTTACAACAATGGTGCATATAAGTATTTTTTCTATTTTCTTGTTGATGCCTTTTCCTGTTGGCTTTAGTCGCCAACCCGCTTGAATAACTGGATTGATGAACAAAAGACTTATAGCGATGGTCCATATAAGTATTTTTGTTGTTTGCTTACTGATTCCTTTTCTTGTTGGATTTCGTTGGCGACCCACTTCAAGTTCATTTCGACGAATTCTTCAATGTAGCTTATCAAGGGGGCGATGTTGATGTCATTCTAGATTTTAATGCTAAAAAGTGCAGTTTCTAATTCGCTTAGATCAATAGAAAGATTACACAGAGCTTGATGAATGTCTCCATTCTATACCGAATAGCGGACTAGCCAGTTGTCCATGTGATCTTCATGATATACAAGAATCCTATAATTTTTTTCTAAATACAACACCTTAAAATTATCAACTTGTTTATCGAAAGCTTCCTTGGTTAACGCCAACGAGTTGACAATTAAGCTGGGGTCCTGGAACTCATTGATCTTTCTGGCTAAGTCTATTTTGGTGAGCTTTGTGAATAATGTTTCTTTCTTTGATATTGCTTGCTCACATGATTGGACGATGAGATACAGGTTCTTCACCTTCTCTTTCCAGCATGCTTCTAATTGAGTGAGCTTTTTTTTGGAGGGGAGATCATGTTGTATTCTTGTCGTGTCTACCATGTTGTTGAAATGAAAGGAAAAAGGGATGACCCTGTCCAAATAGAAAGTTTATTCATTTTTAAAATCCGTCTACAGAAGTTTGAGAAAGTTATGTGCCCTACTTCTTAGAGAATCCATATTTTGTGGTGTTTCCCAAGTCTTAGTAATCAGTTCCATTCTTTTCTTGATATTTTTCTCCACATATCGTCTAAACGACGCAAGGAAGCTGGAGGAGCCTTTTAGCATTGTTGCAGGGGTGCAGGGAGTCGCAGGCATGGATATTGCCAAAGAACTTCCAAGCAATGGCATATGAATCAAAGCTTCCTCTAATTCTTTGATTTGGTCCTTTAGTTTGGCATTCTCGGCCTCAATGACTCCAACAGAATCATGAAGAGCATCTCCGGTTGCTTTGTGAAGTCCATAGATTTGGGACGGCTGCATATTGGTAAGGTCAAGTTCTGAACAATGTTTTCTTCTCTTATTTTTTTTTATCTATCTTTTCAATAAATAATTTTTTAGATTCGCTTTTGAAAACAACACTTTGGAATACGAAGGATTCATCTATGTCAAAAATTTCGGTATCAACTATGTGCATTGGATAGCTATGGTGAATCGCGTCTCCCAGCTGATCAAGGTTGCAAAATATGCTATCCAGATCAACGTCAAGATCCATTTTTTCACTCTCAATTTCGGGCTCCTTCACCTCCCCTACAATTCTTTTTCCCTTCTTTTGCACAAGAAGCTTGTGAGAACTATCAATTTTAGGATGAACCACGTCTGTTTGAAGAACTTTGGGTTGCATTGTTACTGTGGCAGGCCGTTGGAGAGATTCTTTGTTACTGTGGTGGTTCTGGTCCTCAGGCCCGAAGATGTTCACTGTATCTCTAGAGAACTATTGTGGAGCTGCTGCCAGTAGTTTATGAAAACATCCATTTTCTCCAGACACTGGTTGAAATGAACAAATGGAGGGGATAATATAACCCCCGAGAAATGTTGGTTCAATGCGTACGAATGGAAAATCTCCTCGATCTCTTCACTCATTAATGACAATCTCTATGCATGATGTATGCTTAATTATTGCATACTTACAAGTGCGAAGGTGGCAGTTATGGCGAAGAACATTTAAGGATTGGAGGTTTTTTGAACGAACCAAGATGATGACATGCGAATGACATTCCATAGTATTTGAAATTAGCACTTGGAAGGGATAACAAAAGCCTCTACAAATATTGGTTTAATGTGCATTAATGGCAAATCTTCTCGAGCCTTTCGCCCATCAATGACAATTTACATGGTCCCTGCATGATGAGCTGTTAGCATTAAAGATTTAGAAACAATACACACACACACACACACACACACACACATACACACACACACACACA
>SNQJ01S0001583.1:241597-263054 GCA_010110895.2 Picea sitchensis
CACACACACACACACACACACACACACACACACACACACACACACACACACACACACACACACACACCCACACATATAAACATTATTTTTTATTATAGACAGGTGCAAAGGTGACAGAGACGGGGAAGAGCAAGAAAGGAAGGAATGGCCAAGTCTGAAAAGCGGTCGGAAGGACATCAAAATAAGTTTATAGGAGATAATGAGGACAAGTGAGTGTCCAACGATGAAATTGCATGAGTCGGAATTTTTGACTGCAAAATGCGTAAAACGAAAGAGGGCATGATGGTGCAGTTCAACGGACGGTTTGTATATTTGCGGAATTGTGTGAAAGTGGCTAAGTATGGAATAGGGAAATGTCGGTTGGGCTCATTTTCAGAACTAGGGTTTGAAGACTTCATGAACATGCCAACCCAAGGTCCCGCGAATGACATTCCAATTCTCAGTAGAGATGAGGACGAACGGTCGTGTCATACAAACAACACCCATAGTTCTGCGATATACAAACTGATAGGTGGACTTGCGGGGTGGATGAGATTTTATAGAGCATATACACTCTTTGGATCGCGGGTTCTCGGGATGGCGGGCTCAAAATTGGGCCTCTATTTCTCCGTGCCTTACAAATAGTACCTAGACTTCCACGATATACAAATTGAGAAGCGGACTTGTGGCCTCAACATTGCACTTCTATTGTTCTGTGTCCTCCAAACAACACTCGAAGTTTTACGATATACAAATTGACAAACAGACTCCAGGGTATTGATATTGTACAATTTAATTGCATGGTTGAACATTTCACTTCTATTTGTCCGTGTCCTCCAAACAACACTTGAAGTTCCACGATATACAAATTGACAGACGAACTTCCATACTTAGCCACTTTTTGGATCGCGGGTTCTCAGGATGACGAGCTCAAAATTGGGCCTCTATTGTTTCGTGTCCTACAAATAGCACCCAGAGTTCTGCAATATACAAATTGACAGATGGATTCCAGGACTACCGAGCTCAAGATTGCGATTGTCTACATGTATAACATATAACATATATGTTATATATCTAACATTATCTAAAAACATTATTTTCAAGTACTAAATTATGAATATTAAATATTGATATTGTACAATTTAATTAAACAAAATTATCAAATGAGTCGCAAGCTTAGTGTCCGGGTCCAATTGTAGATCACCGAAGTTTTGGGCACAAGATGTATACCACACACACGGGGCATGAGAGCTGGATGGTGCAGAGAAAGGAACCCGCGACCGTAAAATTCGTGAACTATGAAAATGAATGGCAGTCGGTTGGACTCGTGATGTAGAGATATAGATGGACATGAAAGTTTCCACTCCACCGTCTGGGAACCCATGAGCGTATACATGGATTACCCAAGTTTTGGATGCAATATGTACACTCGGAACATGGGGAATGAGAGTTCGATAAGGCATAGCCGGGAATCCGTGACAATAAAATTGGCTATGGAAATGAAAACACTCGGTCGAACTCGTGGTGTATATTTCATAATTCATGTGCAACACCAACTGTGTGGTGACCAGACCAGTATGTGTACAAACCATGGAAAACTAAAGATGTACCTTTATAAAGTATGGACGGATCAAAAACGAAAGTGCTTGGTCGGACTTGTGGTGTATATTTCATAATTCATGTGCAACACCAATTGTGTGCTGACCAAACCAGTATGTGCACAAACCAGGGAAACATAAATATGCACCTTTATAAAGTATGTATGGATTGCCAGTTCTCAGGTTGGTGGGCTCAAAACTGGGCCTCTATTTTTCTGTGTCCTACAAATAGAACCTAGAGTTTCGCAATATAAAAATTGATAGGCGGACTCCAGGACTGGCAAGCTCAAGATTGCGATTGTCTACATCTATAACATATAACATATATGCTATATAGCTAACATTATCTAAAAAAATTATTTTCAAGTACTAAATCATTAATATTAAATATTGATATTCTACAACTTAATTAAACAAAATTATCAAATGAGTTGCAAGATTCGAGTCTGGGTCCAATTGTAGATCACCAAAGTTTCAAGTGAAAGATGTATACTACACACACATGGCATGAGAGCTGGATGGTGTCCAGAAAGGAACCCGCGGCCGTAAAATTCATGAACTATGAAAATGAATGGCGGTCAGTTGGAATCGTGATGTAGAGATATAGATGGACATGAAATTTGCCACTTTTCCATCTGGGAACCCGTGAGCATAGACATGGATTACCCAAGTTTTGGATGCAATATGTAAACTCAGAACACGGGGAATAAGAGTTCGATAACACGTAGCCCGGAACCCGCGGGCATAAAATTGGCTAAGGAAACGAAAGCACTCGATCGAACTCGTGGTGCATATTTCATAATTCATGTGCAACACCAACTGTGTCATGACCATAACAGTATGTGTACAAAGCATGGAAAACTAAATATGTACCTTTATAAAGTATGGACATGATATTTTATAGAGCATGTATGGATATCGCATTCCATACTTGGCCACTTTGTGGATCGCGGGCTAAAAAATATGCCTATATTGTTCCATGTCCTACAAATAGTACCCAGAGTTCCACGATATACAAATTGATAGGCGGACTTGTGGGATGGCTGAGATTTTGTAGAGCATGTACACTTTTTGGATCACGGGTTCTGGGGCTGGTGGGCTAAAAAATAGGCCTGTATTGTTCTGTGCCTTACAAATAGCACCCATAATTCCACGATATACAAATTGACCAGCGGACTTGCGGGCTGGCTGACTCAACATTGTACTTCTATTGAGTTACGTGATATATAAATTGACAGAAGGAATCCAACGTTGGTGGGCTTTGAGAAATGAGCAATACATACTAAATATGTACTTTTATAAAGTATGGACATGACATTTTATAGAGCATGTACAGATCCCTTATTCCATACTTAGCCACTTTTTTGGATTGCAGACTTATAGGCTGGCTAGATAAACATTGCACTTCTATTGTCCCATGTGCTCCAAAAAACATTCAGAGTTCTGCGATATACAAATTGACAGATGGATTCCAAGACTGGCGGGCTCAAGATTGAATATGTACTACACATTACATGTAATATGTATCGCAATTTATCGCGCTGGCAGGCTCAAAATATCCACTTTTTGGATCACGGGTTCTCGGGCTAGAGGGATCAAAATTGGGCCTATATTGTTCCATGTGCTGCAAACAACACTCAGAGTTGCGTGATATACAAATTGAGAAGAAGATTTGCGGGCTGGTTGGCTCAAAATTGCACTTCTATTGGTCCATGTCCTCCAAACAACACTCAGAGTTCCGTGATATACAAATTGATAGATGGACTCCACGACTGGAGGGCTCAAGATTGAATATGTATTACACATTACATGTAATATGTAATACATATTACATGTAATATGTACAATATGAAACGGGAAAGTGGACGATCGGGCTGACGATATAAAAGTAAGTGGAAATCTGAGCACATGTATACGCCACTTCTGGACCTAGAAATTTTTTGAGGAACGAGTAATCCACACTAAATATGTATTTTTATAAAGTATGGATATGAGATTCCACCTCTATTGTTCTATGTCCTACAAATAGCACCCATAGTTCCACGATATACAAATTGATAGGCAGACTTTGGGCTGGGTCACTCAACATTGCACTTATATTGTTTCGTGTCCTCCAAGCAGCACTGGGAGTTCCACGATATACAAATTGACATACGGACTCTAGGACTGGCGGGCTCAAGATTGTGATTGTCTACATCTATAACATTAAACATATATGTTATATATCTAACATTATCCAAAAAACATTATTTTTAAGAACTAAATTATTAATATTAAATATTGATATTGTACAATTTAATTTTTTTTTTTTATCAAATGAGTCGCAAGCTTCGAGTCCGGGTCCAATTGTAGAACACCGAAGTTTCAGGCGCAAGATGTATATCATGCACATGGGGCATGAGAGCTGGATGGCGCCCACAAAGGAACCCATGACCATAAAATTCGTGAACTATGAAAATGAGCGACGTTCGATTGGACTTGTGATGTAGATATATAAATGGACATGAAATCTTCCACTCCACCGTCTGGGAACTTGCGAGCATAGACATGGATTACCCAAGTTTTTTATGCAAGATGTAAACTCGGAAAACAAGGAACGAGAGTTCGATAATGCATAGCTGGGAACCCGTGGGCACAAAATTGGCTAAGGAAACGAAAGCGCTCGGTTGGACTCGTAGTGCATATTTCATAATTCATGTGCAACACCAACTGTGTGGTGACCAGACAAGTATGTGTAGAAACCAGGGAAAACTAAATATGTACCTTTATAAAGTATGGACATGAGATTTTATAGAGCATGTATGGATATCTCATTCCATACTTGGCCACTTTGTGTATCGCGGGTTCTCGGGCTCAAAAAATAGGCCTCTATTGTTCTGTTTCCAACAAATAGCATCCATAAGTTCCGCGATATACAAATTGACAAGCAGACTTGTGGGTTGGCTGAGATTTTATAGAGCATGTACACTTTTTGGATCGCAGGTTCTCGGGCCAGCGGGCTAAAAAATTGGCCTCTATTGTTTTGTGCTTTACAAATAGCACCCATAATTCCGCCATATACAAATTGACAAGCGGACTTGCAGGCTCTAAATTGGGCCTCTAATGTTCCTTGTCCTGCAAATAACATCCAGAGTTGTGCGATATACAAATTGACAAGTGGACTTGCAGGCTGGTTGTCTCAACATTGCACTTATATTGGATTGCAGACTTGCAGGTTGGCGGGCTCTAAATTGGGCCTGTAATGTTCTGTGTCCTGCAAATAGAACCCATAGTTGCATGATATACAAATTGACAAGCAGACTTGGGGATGGCTGGCTCAACATTGTACTTCTATTCAGGTCTGCGATATAAAAATTGACAGACGAACTCCAGGGCTGGCAGGCTCCGAGTAACGAGCAATACATACTAAATATGTTCTTTTATAAAGTATGGACATGACATGTTATAGAGCATGTACAGATCCCTTATTCCATACATAGCCACTTTTTTGGATCTTGGACTTACGGGCCAACATGATCTAAATTGGGCCTTTAATGTTCCGTGTCCTGCAAATAACACCTAGAGTTGCGCGATATACAAATTGACAAGCAGACTTGCGGGCTGCCTAGCTCAACATTGCACTTCTATTGTTTTGTGTCCTCCAAACAACATTCGGAGTTCTGCGATATACAAATTGACAGATGAACTCCAGGACTATGGAGTTCAAGATTGAATATGTATTACACACACGAAGATAAGTGAATGTAGAGGAAGATATGGAGTGTCAAAGGAGGCAAAAAAAGAAAAGAAAAAAAAGAGCTGCAAACCAGTTCAACAAATACAGACAGAGTAAAAGAAAAACTATTGAATATGGAACATGGGCAGAAAAAAACATACCTTTGCATGGATTCGTCTACATTCCTAGTTAGGATTTCTTTGTGGTGTCTAGTTTTCTTGTTTGTTTCTATGAACAAAAGTACAAAACAAAACGAATATGAACATAAGTTAACATGTAAATAAAAAGGGAAGTACTATGTACATACACTAAAAAAAATAGAATAAGATGAATAGAGTAACAAATAGTTTTAGAAGAATGTACCTTTTTTTTTTTTTTTTTNATAATGTATATTTCATAATTCAAGCACAACACCAACTGTATGGTGACCAGACCAGTATATGTACAAATCAGGGAAAACTAAGAAGCTGGATAATTTGTTTTTTTTTCAACAAACTATACAGATATGCTTTGAAACATAGAAATATGACTTTGCAATATGTTTGATGTATATCTCGTAATTCAAGTGCAATACCAATTGTATCGTGATCATACCAATATGTGTCTAAGACAAACATACTGTATTGAGGAATGGGCACATTCGACCACACATGGTCAATAAGTGTGTTTTGCAGATGGCTTGTGTTGTTCAAAAGAAAGTGGAGACTATATTTGCACATGTAGTTTTCCAATTCTTTTGTTCTTCCATTATTTTGTAGCATGTCAATATTGAAGTCTCCTACAAGCAAAATGGGTCCGTTCAAATGGAAATGGTCCAATGCATTGGAAATAACATCTACTATGTTGGAGAATGCTGCATGGGGAGCAACATACAGATTGAGTATTGCAACTTTTGTTTCATGGATTTTTTTTTTTGCAAGCATCAACTCAACATTCTTTTCTTCGATATGTATAAGGTCCAAAATTGGTACATGTTTTTTCACCAATATCATCACCCCATGTGTAATGTAACTTGATATGCAATTGTGATTTGGGAATTTTTTTCTCTGAATGCATAATGCCATGTATGTTTCCTGCAAGCATAGAATATCGGATTGCATTGTATCATAGTCAGTGAGTATATCATCCATGTGTGCATTTAAGTTGCGTGTGTTAAGAAAGAGAATTGATATAGATGAATTTGTTTGTCTGAATTGGTAATCATAGTGCAGTTGCCATTTTGCAGTGGTCCTGAGTCGTTCCATTTCAATATCAGCTTTCTGTTTCACTTTGAAGTTATCTTTTGCAGGATAACTTAGTAAATACAAGGAGTCTATGCTTATGACATGGGACAATTCTGTGTACTCAAGTCCATGTATCCGAATTCCAGCAGGCTGAAATGCAACATTAACAAGTGTTATTCCTTGCGATCTGTGGACTGTACATGCATATTCAAGTTTAATTGAAAACTGTTTCTGAATCTTCAATCGACCTATCTTTGCTGATGTCGATATTAGCTTTGATATTCGCAAAATAGGTGTCTAATCGCTTGCAGTGTTTGAATTATATAGATAAGCCAACTTGCTTGCTTGTCGCTTGCCTATATGCGGTTCATGGAACTTAATCCAAAGGACATCAAGTTTTTCTATTTTCGTATATCCTTTGAGTATTCCATTTGCACCATTGACCAAGCCATCCTATGAATCATAGTTACAGGAATATATTTCAACCAACATTTCTAATTTCAGGACAAGCTGCAAAGTTAAAGTGGTTGTATGTTCATGACCTGGCACATTTCCATGGTTGTCTTCTTCCAGGTCAATTGAATTGATGATGATATCATCGCTAGACATGAGCGATAGCATGTGCGTGTTATGCATTTCAACATCCTTATTTGTGTAGAACAGGTAAGGGAACATTGGTTCTGTTGGTGCAGGCTGCAAGCACCTGGAATTGATATATGTTAAGTCATCGTATGTTTGGTTGTTTGTCCACATTCTATTCAGAATTGAAATGAATGTTTCATCTGTCTGGCGCATTGTAGTATGAAATTCAAAGCATTTAATATTGTCTCTCCAAAATTCATGCGTCACTGTTTCCATGTTAATGATAGGTTGTTCAAATATCAAAGAATCTTGGATGGGCTGTGCCTAGTAAAGATCCCCATAGAATATCATGTCAATGTTTCCAAAGTATTTTGTGTGCACATGTTTTATGCTTCTTAGTTGGTTTTCAATGGAATACAAGAACCGATTTCAATCAAAGATGCTTCATCTATACAAACAAGTTGGAGTTTGCCATAAAGCTTAGACAATGTATCCAACATTTCCTTGCTAAGTGGAAGAAACTGTGACTTGTTAAAAGGCATTAAAAATGCAGAGTGGACTATTGTTCCACCTGCATTATATGCATCTTTTCATGTGTATGCAACTATTAGGCCCTTTGGTTTCATAGGATCAGAGGAATTGTTTGAATCATAGATTTGTATAAGAATTTGGAACAATTCTTTCGTTGTGAATGTCTTACCTGTTCCTGTTCCGCTTGTAAGGAATAAGTGCACAGGAGTGTCCATGTTCAAGCATTTTTTAAGCGCAATGTCCTTTAGAATTGTTTGTTGTTCTCGATTGAACAAATGTCTTATTCTATGGTATTCATTATTTTCAATTAGGAAAGGATGTTTTGTGACTTGAAAACCAAGATTGATACATTTTTCATTTCCACCTGCTCGAGGACGAGGAAAATCCGCTTGTAATTCATAGAACTCGCAAGGAGTTCTGGTTGTTTTTTGGTTTGTGAATGTGTCATCAGGACTGTCAGGGTTTTCTAGCTCATTAACTGCAATTTCTAGATCACCCCATGTTGGATTAACATTGTAGGTAAATCTAGATTTATTGATGTGCACTATAGTCTCAGAGGCAACATATGCAGCCTCCCATGTAGAGAAGTTATGTTTTAATGTCTCTTTGTTTTCATCGAACGAAATGTACAAAAACAATTTTTTTGTACAATAGTTTTCATAGTTAGAATGTTTATTGTATTTGACAAACTGTATCATAGAGGTTTTTTTTTTCTTTTTGATATGGGTGTACCATTTTTTTTGTAATGCGATACGAATTCTGCTAAGAAGATATGCCTAAGAGGAGATGGACACTGGAGGTAATAATGAACAATAGAGAGACATAACATGTCTTCTGAATTGTCAGGCTCTTGTTCTAGCAAAACCGATGGTTTAAGCACAAATGTGCGTTTCTCAAGTGAAGATGTGTTTATGAAAACACATTTTCTTGAACTATAAGTGAGGGGCAGGGAAAGTGCCATGTGAACTGCTTGCTGAGAAAACATTTGTTGAATATTAAGCAATGCATTTCCAAGTCTGCATATCATTTGTATGGCATCAATATGACGTATTTCATGTTCTTTGCATATTCTTCTGAATGCACTTGTCATAGATTTGTCAACCTTTGTCATATACAAGGTACTGTACGATGCTGCAACATATGCATTGACCACGTACTGCGCATCTATATTTGCTTTCCACATAACTGGCGTGTCCTTGGAGAAACTGTTGTTCCAAATATGGGAAATTTTTCGTTTAAGGAAAACTGTTGGTTGTTTAAGCGTACATTGTATGGCTTAGATGTACTCATCTTATGATAGATTTAGCTCTGTCAATAAGTCATCGAAGCTCATTATCTCATCAAATTATCCTTGTTCTAGAAATGTGAACAAGGATTTAGATTTCTCAACAACAACATTGTACTCTAAACTAAGTGGCTCTATGATTCGTGTAGCTCTCATTGGCGGCACGGGAAAGTTGTATCTGCAATGCGAGTTTTTTCATTTTCTACAACTTCTTGTATGGTAATGTCTATGAACTTTGGCAATTTCTGGATCCAAATGATCTATGTTGCATGTTATGTATTTGTCCACAAATTGCTCGATATCCGAATTGTTGTCATCTCCATAGACTAGTGCACCCTCTATCCACATCAGTGCATGGTCATGTTCATTTCCCCTATTCTGGAATTTAGTCACAAAAAATTAGTCCGATATTTTTTTGAAAAAACATTTCATCATGGCATATCAATTGTCTCAAAGCATTTATTCTACGTCTATAGTACCGAGTACATGTCACTGGGTCTTTTCTTATGAGGTAGTTAATGTCATTATTTTCCAGTGTATCGGTTTGTTTTCTACGTTTCCTGTTCCTATGCAAATCAGATACGGAAGCCACCAATGGATCCTAGCAATGCTCTGAACTTGTAAATGTGATGAAAAATGTTGGCGGGCCCAATTTCTGGATCATTACAAAAATAGTTTTCTTGTTTTGTTGCAAATAGTTAGGAGAGGTGCGAATGTTTTTGAAATCTATGTATCCAATATCAGATTTCAATTTTTTTTCTAGGTTTACTTTGTACTTGACATCCTTGGCCAGCAACTTTCTTCCTTGTAAATGGCCTTTTCTTATTCGGACCCACATACAAGAGATAACTTGTTCTATTATTATGCGCATTGTTTTGAAAAACAAATTTTTTATGTGACAGGAGAAGCGACTGCTTGAATGTAGCAGCTCCCATCGGACTATTTTATGATAACTGAATTGTTCTATAATGTCAATGGCATGTGGATCTCCATAGAAGAGTGTTGGGAAGTTCATTTCCTCAACGAATTTTTCCTTGAATATTCCAAGTGGACGCTACCCCTTAGCAGATGCAATTTCAACAATCTTGTCTTACAAGTCACAAATGCACTGTGAATCAATGAATCCATGCACCAATGTCTCATCAGGTGTTTCATTCTCCGATTCTTCACTTGTATCAAATTCACTAGCATTTTCGAGAGTCTCTACATAGTTGGCATCCTCTTCTACAAGAACATTGTTCCAGTTCTCATTTATACAAATGTTTTGTGCTTTGTACAGGGCCCTGGAACACAATTCCTTTAATGCTTTCATAACATCATGCACACACACTTTTCTTTTCTGATACACATTTTTGTATCACAAGCATCTTTTCAGAGCCACAACAATTGTCATTGTATCGCTAATGAATTGTGTAAAGGCTTTTTGCACAACATCTAGTTGAATAGGCACATTAATAATTGATCCTGTTAAGCCCATCTGGGGTTGTTTATAGCCCCAGGGCCTGGTTTGTGCAAATGGAATTCGCAGAGACACAAGTCTCTCTTCAAGTTCCGTAAGTGCACTTACATTTGGTAGTGGTGTATTACATATTATTTGGTTAGGGGTTGCAAATTGTGGTAGTTTTCCATTTTCAAGTGACCGTTTGCATGGAAGACAAATTTTTCCACTGGAAAATGTTTTATCGTGCACTATCAAGCAAAGGTATTTTCCTTCCAAATCAGGCATGAAAGACTTACCGTTTTTTGAGAAATTTAATTGTTCACAAATTTCACATGCAATGGAAGGACTGTCTTTAATTTGTTTCATGTAGGCCTGTCTCACATATTTCTTTCGCAGGGAAGTATGGGTAGAAAGTGTTTGCTAGTTTTCATTGCTAGTAGTGCATGCTATTACTTCTAGCCCACGAAATGTGACAGTTGCATGACAATTCAGGGATATGGGACCATACCTACTTCTGTTGTGTTGTGCATGAACAAATTTCTTTAGATTGTGATATGTGATTTTCTCTCTAAAAGGAAGCATAGCAATGTATTTTTTTCTCTCACGCATGACCCCTTTCAAGTTGTGGTAACTTCTCTACGTTTCTTGTCCAAGGGAAGGATGACCTCATGGAAACTGGGATGAATTTCACTTTGATTCAGGTTGTGATAACTTCGTCTACGTTTTTTGTTTAAGGCCTATATGGCCTCATCATAAGTAGGATGAATTTCATGCATAACGTTTTTCAAGTTATGATAACTTAGTCTACGTTTTTTGCTTAAGCCCTATATGGACTCATCACAACTGGGATGAATTTCACGCATGAATTTTTTGTTTAATCCCTATATGGCCATATCACAACTGGGAAGAGCTTAATTCTCACTAGAAAGCATGCCATGCATATGGAGATTCGATGTGGTTTGGGTGGCATATACATTAAACCTTGAACCAGTGATATGTCCAAGCAAAGGTTGATAATGGATATGTGTTGTATCTGTTTTCAATGAGAGGATGTCAATTGTTCGATCGAAATTTGCATCAATAGATCAGGAATGGACAGTGCCATTTGGAAAGACTGACCAGGCCTGGATATTTACTCTCAATATGATAGACAACCATTGCAAACAGAATCTTCAACCCTCCACATTTCCTTTTTCATATGGCAACGCCATGTTTACAAGGTATTCTTGCCTTCTTCCAATTGCCGACATATTTTCTAGGAGATATATCCAAAGGTGTTGATGCAAGTAGCTAAAAGCTTGTTGGCTACCGCCTATAATTGTATTTCAAAAGAACTGTATAGTGTAAATCTGCAGCGATTGCACATCGAACTCTGCTGCTACCAAACACCAAATTGCATTGAACAGACTATCTCCACAGCTAGACACAATAGTTGTTGCTAGCTGTAAATCATGGAAGTCTATGCGATGCATAATCCGTTTCCACTGCGATTCAAGGTCTTTGCAAATGAGGGACAAGTAAATATGAGCTCCTTCAAGATTGCATATGGACAATTTTCTGTACAGTAGTGGTTTATAATGACCGTTGACAACATTGACATCATGGAACAAGATGAAATATGGATTGTCAGATGTAGTTTTGTTGAATAGTAGATATCTTGTTTTTCTTGTCAATGACCATGTTCCAATTGATATATTGAGCCAATTAGACAACCACTATATACAAAATGTATCTCCCCAAAGTCCCCTCTCATATGCAGGAATAATTGGAGATGTTGTTGGGCCCGAGATATGATCAATTTTATGACATTTATAGATACTTTTGCTGAATGTACATATGTGTTTTTCATGTTTTGGAGAAGCTTTTTGAAGAATTTTGTGCTAAAATGGTATGATCTACACCAGGTATGTATGATTCGTGTTTGAGGTCAATATTGAGTATAATTCATCACATTTTATGTTCCCAAAGATATAATTCACATTTTTTTGGTGTTACATGGAAAAAACGCATCACATTTATGCTTCCGACACTCAGTCCAACACCTTCCAGTACTCGATCTGGTACCTGGTCCGACACTTCGTCCAGCACTGCGTCTTGCACAAAAAAGGTGGGTGATTTGGCGGTTATGGTATTGGCGGCCAGTGGTGGGTGAATAAGGAACATGGGTTTTTATCATGCTTACCCCCTCCAGCTACTGAACCCTTGACAACTCAATTTAAGTTGTTAAGCAGGGCGATTATTGGCTTGCTCTATTTCGACAGTTAGGGCACCATAAATGTAATTTTCCGAATTTAGAAGTGGTTCGACCTTCCTGTGGTCGACCACTTGGTCTATAAATATTATAAATACCACCGTGGTGGTTAGATAGCTAGGAAGCAGTAGAAGAACTAGTGTGATAGGGACAAACACGTTTTTACTCTGTTTTGCCATTTTTCATTGCTAGATTATATAAAAATTGCGTTTCTGAATTTTCATGGTGAGATCGAATTGCTGAGTTCATGGTGTGATTTTTGGAAGTGACCAGGACTTGCTGGAGGGCCCACCAACAGTCTGGTAATTGTTCTTTAGGTTATTTATTCATTTCATAGCTTAGATGTCTCTTTCATTTCCTGTACATGCATTATTATTTTGTTAATTAATTTGCTATAGTAGTTTAATTGTATTAACTCTCTTTTGCAGGTTAGTATGAAGATTTGTGTTAGTATGTGTTAATCTTGTAGTTAGGAATGAATTTGCAAATTCCTAGACTAACCCCATGTGCAATTAGATGTTAGATTGTATCTTATTTATGCTGCTAGAATTAAATTTAAAACATAATTTTAAATAGAGTAGAACAAAGTTTTAATTTGAGTTTTCTTTAACAAGGATTTGATGGATGGATAGGATTAATTTGAGCTTTTAATTATAGATTTCTTATTTCATTTTTATGTAGATCTTTCTTACTTAGTTGTTGGCTAATGTATTTGGTAGTTTACTTTTTAATGTCATGTTTTTATTTATGTTCTTAAGCATTTTCTTATTGCAGTTTGAATTGTTAGAATAGATATAGCATAGTTTCATTTTATGTAATTTCTTTCCTAGAATTAGATTGCAATTATATTTCTTAGTTAACGGTTGAGTTTAATTATGGAGTTTGTTTACATAGCATAGAAGTACAATTATAATCTCGTTATATTGTTAATGGTTAATAATTCATGAATACGCAAGGTAATTAACATTTTTTCTATAATGGATGAATTCTCATTGGATTGTTTAATCCATACCTTTCAGTTTGCTATCAATATCAGTATAGATCTTATACCGCTTGAATTATCCTTTGTTGTCAAGTGCCATCAAGATATCATGCGACACTGGTGACATTCACACAACCACCAACACTATATTTGAGTTGCCATAGGTTAAAAGATAGTTTCTTGCTTTTGTAGATCAGAAGATATAGTTTCTTGCTTTCATAGATCAAAATATAGTTCTATTGCTGCTGTAGGATAGATAGTATTTTGCTTTGATAGTTTAGAGAGAATTTTGCTTATCATAGATTAAAGGTTAGTTGTTAGTCCTTCTTGCTTTCAATTAAATAGATTTCCTTTTATGAATTAGAAATAGTTTGAAGTTTGAATTAAGAATATAGTCCACTTGCCTCTTAGGCTAGATAGTTGTTCAATGAGAAGTTTTAATTAGATTACTTGCCGTAGAAGTTATCTTAGAGTAGTTAGTTGTTTATTTTCTTTAATAGGTTAGATAGTTGTTTTTGCTTACTTGTTTACTTGCTTTAATAGGTTAGCTAGTTGTTTTTCTTACTTGTTTACTTGCTTTAATATAATAGCTGCTGGCTTGTTTATTTACTTGCTTTCATAGGGCAGTTTCTCATTGAATTTAGGTTGGCAAGTTAAGCAGTTTTCTTTTGTCATTTGCTTATTGTTATGCTTAATAGTTTCTTTTGCTTATTTTTATGAACTAGTTTGCTTTACATAGGGTTTTTACTTGCTTTCTTAGAACTATCCATCGATCCTTGGTCCAAAAGTACTTAGGTTACATAGTTTCAAGTTTCTTAGTAGGGTTTTCTCATTAGATAGATTTGATTGAATAAATTAACCCTTAGATAGCCTCTTTCTTAGTTAAACTATACTACTACCAACCCTTCTACCTTTGGCATATATTTTGCTACAACTCTAAGTTTACTTACCCCAGATTGACAATTTAATTGAGGGTTTTTAGTGTGTTTTTAGTGCATATACAACACCCATCAGATGCATACAACCACATATTTGAAAAATACGTAGAGACATCATGTATTCCATGCAACTGCCAAAGAAAATCAGATTCTAATTCGTATTCATACGACTCAAATGCCTCAACGTCACCATTTTTTAAACAACCTAAAAATAATCTATCAATCCATTGCGTAATTCGGTTGAGGAATAACAAAAATGCAGTAGAACCTGAAATGTATCTAAAAGGCAATCCCCTACAATATACGAGAAAGAATCAAATCTAAAAAGGCCATTGCTATGAAAAATCTCGTCAATGTTGTCATGTATAATGGAGTGTGTATCTATTTCATACGAATCAACATCTATTACTTCTTTCATCTTTTGAAATGTGATTTTGAAGCTGTTTCTTAGATACTTTTAGTTTGCATGAAAACAAATAAAATGGCAAAACAAGAATAAAAAGAGGAAAAAAAAGAAAAAGGAAAGCAAAACATGAAAACTACAAGCACGAAACTGCATACCAATCCCCGTATGTATATTTCAACCTTCTTCTTGTCAACTTCAATCCCCCCTAGTCCCCATAGCAGATGAGAAGAAAACAAACCCACAGTGGAAAGTGAAACAAACAAAAGAAAAAATGCAAATAAATAACACCATAAATTTACTAAGCAGAAAGACTGATTTGAACCTATTCATGGTGTGCATCCTACAAGTTTCTCAGAGCCAGAAAAATTTCTGCAAAATAGAAAGGACAAGACAAAGACAACAGGTGGATGCATTTTTCTGAACCACATAATAAAAGCATTCCCTACCTCTACACCCCGACGGATGGTTCCCTCTTGTGATAGCTCCGAACTAGTTTTCGAAAACCCCTCTGCATTGCAATTTTCGAAATAGCTGTGGACATGGAAGCCAGCATATGAAAATGCATGGTTTCCAGGAACATAAGTTAAGATCACAGAGAAAGATGGTCTGCAACAAAATTTCGAGGAAGCGAATCCCACCATTGAAAAATAACAATGAAACGATGGCACAGAAACTTACCCATCAACGAGGGATGACAACAACTCAGGCCCAAAAAACTGCAAACCAAAACAACAGGTCCAACAACTTGCAAAGTTGAAGAAAAACAAAGTAGTGAACAACCACGAAGAGGTCCAAATGAAACTGCAGGACCTCAACTTTGCAAAGTTGAATCAAACAAGAACAAGAATCATGGAATGAACAAGTGAACAAGCATCAACCACTGAACCAGTGATGTCGGTGGAGAACAATTAAACACAATTTCATTGCAAACAACACCATAAAAAAAATGGAACGAAACTGTATTGGAATGCATATGTACAATAAACATTTAAGTCTGCCATAACTGTTAGGTAAACACTTAAGACTATCAGAACCGTTGAAGGGCGTATCCCTGTGCAAACATTTAAGAAAAAATGCAGTGTGGTAGGCCTGTTCTCTTGAAGCACACAAGAATAAAGAAAAAATCACACATAGTAATATGCTAGAGAAATGTATTCTACCTAGCAAAAAATGATAAGACAAACATTCGAACTAATGCTAGCATTAATCCACCTTCGACCAATGCATAAGAAAATATATGATTCAAAAAGACCATATACGATCAAATACTTTGGATATGACAACATACATAGCATTGGGAATAACGAAGCCAACAATAAGACCTTCAATTCATTGTCCATTCAAATCATGACATACATGGTACTTTTTGTTATATAAAAATCGATGTTTTCAGTTCCCTGGTTCCAACAATAGATAATATGGAAATATTTGTAGCCAAAGGACAATCTAATACGAGGTCAACGAATTATTGATCACTATAGTCCCTCTATGCCTACGGTAGGGACTAATAATATATGGTTTCAAAATAACAAAGTGATTGGTAAATAGTTTGATATTGACTTCTTGTTTATGATTGTATATCCAAATTATGTTAATTCATTTTAAGTGAACATTTCACTTATAATGAGAGTGACAAAAATAAATTAATAATATTATAGAAAAAAAAGAAATAGATATAACATTAGCAACAACTCTAAAAATAAAGGAAGATAATAAAGAGGGGGAGGAGGGGAAGAAGGGGAGAAGATAGGGAAAGATGAAAAAAAAATAGGTTCTAAGTAAGGTTAGCATGAAATAAGGTGGAAATCGACTATTCCATGAGAAACTTAGAGAAAGGAAAGGAGGGGGAGGTGATCAAGTGCGTTATGGATTTAATAAGGTAGTAAAGAGTGGGAGGTAAAGAAGGGGAGAGGATAAGGAAATATGATATCAAAAATAGTTCCTAAATAAGGTTAGAATCAAAGAAGGTGGGAATCAACATTGTCACAAGAAACTTAGAGAAGGGAAAGGAGGGGAAGCTAGTCAAGAGATCTAGGAATTTAACAAGGAGAGGGAAGTTGAAGGAGGATGAAGGATAAAAGAAAGCTCTTTTTGTGTTAGTTTTTTGGTTTTGAAAATGATTAATGAAGGAGGATGAAGGATAAAATAAATCTCTTTTTGTATGTGTTATTGTTCCAAAGTACCAAAGTCCATACCAAAATCAAAGGAAACAGGTATGATAGTTGTTTTTCATTCTAATAGAAAGGACCACCTTAATAGTGCCTCTATTTTCCCAACATGTATTTCTTAAACTTCTTGTTTCTTTGGAGGTTATTAGATGAATTGGGTCTTATATTTTTACACTCATTTTCTTCCGAACTATAATAAAATCTAAAGACATTAGGAAACTGAAGTAGATAGCCCACAAAAATATTACTTGAGGTCTTTTTCAGAGTAGCCTGTATGGAATTTAAGTACATCATTCCAAAAAGGTGTCTATTCCAAAGTGCATTGATCAATGTATACTATAGAAACAACAAGCATTGATGGGGGGAATTCATCATCATGTATTGCATCAAATTCAGTTATGTTAAGAAGAATACCAAATTTTCCATCTGAGCATGAAAAAAATAGTAATATGAATTTAAGGTCAACAATACATGAGGTTAGAATCTAGATCAAGTCTTACCTCTTCATCATAGACAACAACTTTGAGGAACTAGAAAAGGAATACATATGGAGTTGGGACTGTGAGATGGAATTTCAATTTGTTGAGCATTGTTTTCTTCATAACCAGTACATGTTTCCTCTCAAATTTATTTTCTAAGATATCAAGAAAGTCACTTATCTCTCATCAAAATAAAAGGAAACAAAGCTTGAGAAATACTATGGAATCTGAAGAAAGAAAGTATGCACCCATTTACTAAATAGAGCATATATTCTTTAAAAACTAATAAAAATACCCACCTCTGGAGCCCAAATTTCCTCATACTTTGAATCTAGAATCTTTGTAGTGGCACCCACTAATTGATAGTTACTTATTGATACAAGTTGAGTAGAAAAATATCTATCAAGAAGATATGTGGTAAGATACAAAGTCTTTGGAAAAAACCCAAACCTATAATGTATCTACAAATTCAAGGGCCAAAGTCAACTTAAATGATAATTAACTATTAAAATATTCATTATAACTGGTCAACATCATTGTTTCCAATAAGCATAACTGGTCACAAGTAGATCACTCGCCTCAATTAACCAATTCATTAGGAATTTTCTCATTTTTGCATTAATCTCTCATTGTTTGGGCATATAATCTGGCACATAGCTCATTTGTTGCAAAGCAGATACAACAAAAAGCGATGAATTTCAAAATCCAATTTTGATTTGGAAATGCACCAAACAAAAGAGATCAACCTAATATACCTTTTTTCTACGATAGAACTTATATATATATATATATAGATATATATATATATATATATATATATATATATAATCAACATATTCAACTACTGCCAATTGGTTATCAATATCTCCTCCATTAATGTTTGGCAAGGGGTCATCCTATGCCTCAATCATTTCATCATCAAATTTAAATCCACGTAAGGCCTTAAATCAACTAGCTGTTTATATTTGATCCGGATTTAGGAGCATAACGAATTGATTAACATAATGAATACAATAAGTAAAGAGATATGAAGAACAACACATATATTCAGTGAACAATATCTTCTATTGAATAAATGAAATAGGTTGTGTTAGCACTCTATAAATTTTGTCTGACTGATAGACAAACGACAGAGGTAACTGTTTCAACCAGCTTTAGAGCTGAGACACTAGCTTGCTCAACTCAGAGAGGGCTCTCTCATGTCGCTTGATATTTCTTTGGTATATATATATATAATCAACATATTCAACTACTGCCAATTGGTTATCAATATCTCCTCCATCAATGTTTGGCAAGGGGTCATCCTATGCCTCAATCATTTCATCATCAAATTTAAATCCACGTAAGGCCTGAAATCAACTAGCTGTTTATATTTGATCCGGATTTAGGAGCATAACGAATTGATTAACATAATGAATACAATAAGTAAAGAGATATGAAGAACAACACATATATTCAGTGAACAATATCTTCTATTGAATAAATGAAATAGGCTGTGTTAGCACTCTATAATTTTTGTCTGACTGATAGACAAACGACAGAGGTAACTGTTTCAACCAGATTTAGAGCTGAGACACTAGCTTGCTCAACTCAGAGAGGGCTCTCTCATGTCGCTTGATATTTCTTTGGCAATCAATGGCTAGATTTTTTTTTTTTTGGGGGCGTTTTAATAAAGTTGCTGGCAATGAAGGGGAGGAACACTCAGGGCTATGGAGTCAAAATTCTGAAAGTGAATGAAAATAATGACCAAACGATAGAACTCTCCAGAGGATAAGTCTAAATGAGGCAATGAATTTGAGTTATATTTGAATTTAAGTAGAATGTAGGAAGAAAGGGAAAATAGATAACTGCATTAGAGCATTACTGAAATGAATTCTGAATTTGTTAAGAAGAAATACACACATTTTAAATTGCTAAGCCAAGAGCATCATAAGATGAATTCTGGGCCTTTAATTCTCCAATTTAAATAGAAGAAAATGCAAATGGAATAAAATATCACAAGAAATACATACAATAAAGGAAGACAAAGCTCATATCACCACCATTAGAATATTTTCATAGATACTTCAAAAGCTTATGCATATATATTCAATTCAGCTTCAGAAAATTACAGTAGAGTTCGAAATAACCAAAAAGGTGCCCTTGCACTTCTGCCAACATTAATTCATTCAAATTCCCTAGTATTTATAAAATTCGATTACAATGGCTGAAACTGAAATGTTTCAGCTTCTACAACTGATTATAATAATTTCAACTAACAGTCTCGGTATATGAACCGATTTACACTGATTACACGAAAGATGTTTCAAAACTAGGAACGGATTTCTCTGACTGTTCAGCTTCCTTTATGACATTTAGCTTATCTTGATCTTCTGTCGAACTTGATGGTTTGATGACATCTGGAGGTCACTTACTGGTTCCGGGAAAACTACATTTCGTCTTCCCAACCACACGATTTCCTTCCACTGTGAGTAAGAAGGAATAGCGTAATCCATCATTTCCTTTATCAGAATCTCTAGGTCAATGCACGTGGTGTAGGACATAGTTGACAGACCAATCTTCACTGATTTAAGCTGATTCAAAATCTCAAATTATGTGGCCAGATACTCTACCAGACTTGGTCCTTTCAGACTCTCCTCCATATCTTCAAATTTGGAATGATCCATTCTACACTGAATGAGGAGAGAATTGTAGTCTTCTTGATTGTATAATAAACCTTTTCCATCCCAAAATGGTGGGAGGCTCTTGATAAATAATTGTTCAAACATATTCTTAAACTCATGTATACTGTGCTCCATCTGCATAGCTTTGTTTTGAACTGATTTGAGCAAGTTGTTCTTGGCGATGATCCTCCTAGCCCAAATGATCAATGTAGTTCTATCCTTTACCCCAATATTTTGAAGATCAACAATGGGCACATAATTCAACAAATCAATAGCATTCTGGGCCCATTACGAGGGTTTCTTGGCTAATGTTTCATTAACAACAGTACACCTGCTTTGGTATATGGTAGCCACACTGTCTTTGTCATTTATAAAATTCAGATAAACCCTGAACTTAGTAGCCTCTGCAGCAATAGCATCCCAGATCACATGTTTAGCTCCTTGTAACAGTGTTTTACCTTTTAACCTCATTTTCAGCTTGCTTATCCTCTCTTGAAAATCTTGGTTTTCTCTTTGGAGTGGAGCCATCTTTTCATCTTTCGTTTTCATCTCTTGTTTCATCTTTTCTAAGGCCTCCTTAAGGCTTTTGATTTCCCCTGTCTATAAAATCATTTGGGACATAGCTTGAACCAATCCATCAGTGCTTGATCCAACTTTTGTATTATCATATACAATGAAAGCCATATCTGATGTTGCTACTTGTCCCTGTAACCAATTTTCTTTCTCTTTCTCCAACTGCAACACTTTAGCTTTGTAATTTAGTGCTTCTTGTCTGAATGACTCTTTTTCTTGCTCTAGGGCTGCTAGTTTTGTTGTCTGTGGATGTTCTGTGGAGGACATCTTCAACTTCTTCTTTAGGCTTTGGATCATATTATCTTTCTCATCTAAATAAGCCTTTATCCCTTGAGGCCTTTAGATTCCAACCTTTTGTCTTGTGTTTTCCAGGCTTTGCTGGATGATTTTTCTTGTTTCAATTGCCCATCTAATTTTAGTGCATGTGTTGTGAATCTTGTGTTAAGGTCCTAACTCGCACATAGGTAGATCAATGTATTTGGATGTAATAAAGGTCAATGTTAATAAGGCCTTTCAATAAAATAGAATAAGGCGGATGTAAGAAGACCTAATAGAAGCTTCTGCTTCTAGAAGGATCTTCCTCTAGATGCTTCTCTTAATAGACATATTTAGTATAAATAAGGGTCGAGGGTATGAAAACCCT
>SNQJ01S0001583.1:263104-288768 GCA_010110895.2 Picea sitchensis
ATTAATAAGGCCTTTCAATAAAATAGAATAAGGCGGATGTAAGAAGACCTAATAGAAGCTTCTGCTTCTAGAAGGATCTTCCTCTAGATGCTTCTCTTAATAGACATATTTAGTATAAATAAGGGTCGAGGGTATGAAAACCCAAGCTTGGAGATTATTGTATCAGAGCGTTGCTCGACTGGAGGTTGCCCCCTCGAAGAGGCCTGTGAACATTTCTTTCTGAATCAAAGTACTATTTCAGTTGTTGTTCTCATATTATTTATGTGTTATTGTGGAGATTATGCTAGTTATATTACTGTTATTCTGCCATTTCTAGCATTTTATTTCTGTTCTGCGTATTTATTATATCTGGTATCTTGCAAGTGGTATCAGATCACTTTCCTTGGCATAAATTGTGGGTATTTTTTTTTCTATGGTAGAGACGTATTTCGGCGTTTTTAAGCCACATAGATCTGTCGTTACACGCATAAACCCGCGGTTGAGGGATTCATACATGTAGAAAATACAAGTGGTTCTTAAGCGCACATCTGTTGGCCACCCTTGTAACCCCTGTTGGTACCCCTTTGAGTGGTAGTGCATCAGACAATATCTGTGTATGGATCGACCTAGATTTCTTAAAGCCCTCTTAGATAAACCTATCAGTCGTCGGATTGCTATAGTATCACCAAGAACAACACTCGGGAAGATACTCTCTAGTACCTAGGTAGTTGGGTAGAAGGGCTAAGGGTACGGTCTATCCTCCTTAGTTAGTTCCCTGAGATATTGGGCCAAGTACTACTATTGGACCCTGCATGTATAATCAAAGAGATATAACATAGGGAAAACCCTTGTCTGTAGAACCCTTGAATACCTAACCCTTGGGGAACATAAACATAAACATAAACAAATTAAATCGGTGAGATCTATTGTCGTGCATCTGTGTTCAGGTTGCCAAGTAAATACACATTTCTTTCTGGTTAAGAATTTGGGGATTTCTGCACTGTAGTATTCTTCAGACCAAAGTATAACCCCGCAGCTGTAAAAAAAAAAAAAAGGTCTGGAAATTTTTTCACCATTATTTGAGACCTATTCCATTAGATTCATCTCTTCTCCCTCATCACATTCATCCATATCATTTTTTTACAAAAATTTCTGACCCCGACCGCTCCCTTTTCAGTTCACCCATCCTCATGACCCATACCCGTAGCCAAGAACTGGAGTTTCGCTTCAAAACCTTGCAATCTAGTTTCCTCGAGACCCAACAAGAAGTGCAACAACTCAATGCTACTATTGCCTCCCGTGATACATCCATTAATACCACCATAAATGCATCTGTGTAGTCCGCAATGGTGAAATTCAAACATGAACTGACCACCCAGCTTGAATCTGTCTTTGCATCACTCTGCACCAAACTCAAGATCCCTACCGATGACTCTTTTCCTGATGCACATACAAAGACCGAAGGTGAAACTTCTTCCCATTCCTTTCAGCCCCATCACTTTCAACGGGACATACGCCTTCCACGGGTGGATGTAACCAAATTTGATGGCTCGGACCCCACTGGTTGGGTCACCCAAATGGAACATTATTTCTCTCTCTACATTATTATAGATGACTTGGCCAAACTCCGGTATGGTGTTCTCCATCTAGATCAAGAACGTTGGCAATGGTGGCAATGGAGAAAAAATTCCCGTCAAGGGTATATTGCTTGGACCCAATTTGTGACTGAGCTTTATGAACGCTTTGACACTGACACCAACCATTTGGTCCATTTGAAAAAATTGAAGCAATCAGGAACAATAGAAGACTTCATAGCTGCATTTGAGCACCTGGATTTTCGAACAGAGGGCATGACTGATGCTTTCTTTCAAGAGTGTTTTATCAGTGGCCTCAAGGAGGAGATTTGGGCCCATGTCCTCATGGCTCGACCTATGACTTGGGTGGAGGCTACTAAAAAAGATAAAAAAGCAAAACAAATTGTTTCCTCTGAAAACCGTAAGCCTTCCTTTATATCTCGCCCTAAACCAGTAAACCCCACTACTCCCTCCGCCCCATTAAAGATCCAAAAATTGACTAGGGCTGAAATGGCTAAATGCCAATTCAAAGGCCTCTGTTATAATTGTGATGGAAAATATTTCCCAGGCCACAAATGTAAGGAACAAAATCTTTTTATGGCCATCTTTAAGGATATTCTGGAAGAGGATGTTGACACTCCCCTTATGCCTAAGTCACCAGAAATCGCTGACATAAACCCTCCCTCCAACCCTCTTGAAGTGGAACCGATCATTTCCCTCAATGCTCTCACCAGCTTCTCTACCCCCCAAACTCTCAATTTAATTGATTACATCAAGCACCGAAAGGTCATCATTCTGGTTGATAGTGGCAACACCCACAATTTTATTCATCGCCACATTGCCTAAGAAACCCATTGCTACATCCATGCTGTCAACAATTTCCAAATCATGATTGCCAATGGTGGTTCTATGAAATGTGGCAAGCGCTATGAAAATGTGCATCTCCAAATCGGTGACTACCACCTAAAATCCCATATGTTTGCTATTGACATGGGCAGTTGCGACATTGTGTTGGGTGCAGACTGGCTAAGGACTTTGGGTCCCATTCTCATGGATTTTCAAAACTTAACCATGCAATTTGACCAAGGAGGCCACCAATATAAATTCCAAGGCATCACTGCTAGTTCACCTGAGGTCATTAGTTCTCATCGGATGGAAAAACTACTCAAAAAAGGTCATTCTGGTGTCATTTCCCAACTCCATGCCATACAAGCCACAAAGACACCCCCAGTGCCCCAAGACCTCCAAGCCCTCCTTTCTAAACATCAAATGGTATTTTCCACTCCCCAAGGACTCCCTCCTTCCCACGGTGTTCATGATCATTCCATTCCCCTTGTCCCAGGAAGCCTTCCCCATAATATCCGTCCATATCGTCACCCCTTTGCACAAAAAAATGAAATTGAAAAAATGGTCCAGAAACTCCTTACTGCAGGCGTCATTCATCCTAGTACGAGCCCTTAATCGTCTCCGGTCATCATGGTACTGAAGAAAGAAGGTTCTTGGAGAATGTGTCCTGACTTCTGTGCTCTCAACAAACTGACCATCAAAGACAAATTTCCCATTCCTGTCATTGATGACCTCCTGGATAAATTGAGTGGCATCCAATTCTTTACCAAACTTGATCTTCACTTGGGCTATCACCAGATATGTATGAAAGAGGCCGACATTCCCAAGACTGCCTTTCGCACTCATGAGGGCCACTATGAGTTTTTGGTCATGCCCTTTGGCTTGTGTAACGCCCCCTCCACCTTCTAGAGCCTCATGAACCATGTCTTCCGCCCTTTTCTTCGTCATTTTGTCTTAGTTTTCTCTGATGATATCATCATCTACCATCTTACTCATGTGGATCAAGTTCTCTGACTACTCTCTCAGCACCAACTTTTCCTAAAATAGATCAAATGTGCTTTTGGTGCCTCAGAAGTAGAATACTTGGGTCATCTGGTGGGAAAGGATGGCATCAGGGTGGACCCGAAAAAGATTGAAGCTATGCAAGACTGGCCGCACCCAAAGACTCTCAAAAGATTGCATGGATTTTTGGGCCTAACAAGGTATTATCGCAAGTTCGTTAAGAACTATGGAAATATTGTAGCACCTCTCACGACTCTCCTCAAAAATAACTCTTTCACTTGGACTCCAGCAGCTGCTCAAGATTTTCAAACCTTGAAGATGACCATGTGCACCACTTCGGTTCTGGCCCTTCCCGATTTCACAAAGACCTTTATGTTGGAATGTGACGCCTCAGGGAAAGGAATCGACACTGTCCTTATGCAAGAAGGTCGAGCTTTGGCCTTCACCAACAAGCAACTGTCTGAAAGGAATCTGGGCAAACCCATTTATGAAAAAGAAATGTTGGCGATTCTGCATGCCGTTGAGCTGTGGCATCCTTATCTCTTGGGGCAATGCTTCCAAATTAAGACCGACCATCAAAGCCTCAAGTACTTTCTAGAACAACACATTTCTTCCCAGGAGAAACAAAAATGGGTGACTAAGCTCTTTGGATATGATTATGAGATCATTTACAAGAAGGGAAAAGACAATGTCGTGGCGGATGCACTGTCCCAGAAATATGAAGATAAAGGATCCCTTTTTTCTCTTTCCTTCATTGTACTCGATTGGCTCCAAGTTGTGCGCTAGGAATGGCTTCAAGATCCCAAAAGTTCACATCTAATCCAGCAGCTATAGAACAAGGCTCTGGCTCCCCCAGGGTACTCCTGGCTCCAAGATGAGCTTCGATACAAAGGCCACTTGTATTTAAGTAAACAATCCAAGCTCAAATCCACGGTACTTTCTGAGCTTCATGCTACACCCAGAACGGGGCGCTCAAGGTTCACCAAAACATATGATCAAGTAAAACGTTCTTTTTTCTGGGATGGTATGAAACAGGACATCCGTAAGTTTGTCGTTGAATGTGAGGTGTGTCAATGCAACAAGGGAGAAATAGTCAAATCTCTAGGCACCCTCCAACCGCTTCCGATTCCCCCTGCTATTTAGAAGGATATCTCTATGGACTTTATTACAGGCTTACCCAAATCAGGGAATAAATCAGTCCTAATGGTGGTGGTGGATCGCCTTTCCAAGTATGCTCATTTTTGCGCTCTTCACCACCCATTTACTGCATCCATGGTGGATCAAATTTTCATGGACCAGGTCTTCAAGCTTCATGGCATGCCACACTCTATTGTTTCTGATTGTGACCCAATTTTCACAAGCAATTTTTGGCAAGAACTGTTTAAGCTACAAGGCACACAATTGCATCTCAGCTCAGATTATCATCCCCAGACGGATGTTGTCAACAAGTGTTTGGAAACATATCTGATGTGATTTTCCTCTGAAAAACAACACCAGTGGGCTCAATGGTTACCCCTCGCCAAATGGTGGTACAACACTACATACCATACAACCACTCGCATGACTCCTTTTGAAGAGGTATATGGACAGAAGCCACCTTTAGTTCTCTCATACTTACCAGGTACCTCGAAGGTCCAAGCAGTTGACCAAACACTTACATTCCAAGAGGATATCCTTCGTACCCTTAAAGAGAACTTGGTCATGGCACATAATCGAATGAAGCAGCAAGCATACCAAGGTCGCTCCGAACATCAATTTGAAGAAGGGGATCATGTGTTTCTGAGACTGCAACCATATAAGCAAACTTCCCTCAAGGTCGAGCATTGTCAGAAGCTAGCACCCAAATTTTATGGCCCTTACATAGTTCTCAAGCGTGTGGGACAAGTCGCATATCAATTAACTCTACCCAGTCAGTCAAAGCTACATCCTGTTATTCATGTTTTATGCTTGAAGAAGGTGATTGGAACCAGGTGCCAAATTCAAACCAACCTTCCAAAGTTAGCTAAAGAAGGATCCATTTGGCTATAGCCATAAGTAGTTTTGGACCAGTGTGAGCGTCGCCTGCGTCAGAGAACCATCAAGGAAGTGCTAGTACAGTGGAAAGATATGACTCCAACAGATGCCACTTGGGAACCAACTACCATTATGCAGCAGTTTCCACATCTCAAGCCTTGAGGACAAGGTTGTTTTTAAGGGGATGAACATGTTAAGGTCCTAACCCACACATAGGTAGATCAATGTATTTGGATGTAATAAAGGTAAATGTTAATAAGGCCTTTCAATAAAATAGAATAAGGCGGATGTAAGAAGACCTAATAGAAGCTTCCGCTTCTAGAAGGATCTTCCTCTAGACGCTTCTCTTAATAGACATATTTAGTATAAATAAGGGTCGAGGGTATGAAAACCCAAGCTTGGAGATTATTGTATCAGAGCGCTGCTCGACTGGAGGTTTCCCCCTCGAAGAGGCCCGTGAACATTTCTTTCTGAATCAAAGTGCTATTTCAGTTGTTGTTCTCATATTATTTCTGTGTTATTGTGGAGATTATGCTGGTTATGTTACTGTTATTCTGCCATTTCTAGCATTTTATTTCTATTCTGCATATTTATTATATCTGGTATCTTGCATCTTGAAACTTTCAGACTCAAACTTAGGTAGTCTGAATATAGCATGTCACTAGTGTTCCTGTGAAACTTTACTTTGTATGGGGCACCAATATTCTCATAATGCATCTTGATTTCAGACACTTTATCATCATCTTCTATTGCTATATTAAACATCTTTCTTTCCACATCTCTGACTGAGAACATGGAAGAATTATGCTGGGAGATTTTCTCTACTTCAGGAAACAAGTCTCTTATTTCACTATTGGCCATACTTCCCTTCACAACATATTGGTTCATTAAGTCCTCTTTGGATTGATAGACTGCCCCAGGTTTCTTTCTAAATATATGTTTCTTGTTGCTGAAAACCCTTGAGATGATTTCACTTTGTGGATTTCTTCCTGTACTAGCCTCTTCATTCTTGGTTACACCTTCCACCATTTCCATGCTTGTTTTATTTTCAGGTTTTTTCTTCTTCCAGGTCCACCACTTGAGAGGATGGTTTGATATTCATTTTCTTGAGAATATTTTGCTGACTACTGGCACCCAGTGCATCTGAACTGCTCCTTTTATTATAAACACTCATTTTTGGAGCTTTGAAAACCATCCTAGAGGAATGTTTATGTGTCTATACTTGCTAAGGTGCAGACTCCATTTGTTGTGTGTGATCAATCTACAAAGTGACTGCCATGTTTTCACAGGTTTCCAAGTTGGCCAATCTATCAAATTCTTCAATTTTCTCATGTTCATAGGGTCTTTGTCTGCTCATAAGTCTTCTTTTAGATATGATCTGGTGCAGGTCGTATATCCTCCCCTGTAACTTTCTAAAACCCAAGTTCACTGAGTTTGGATTGAATATTAGGTAAACAAGACCTATTTTTTACCACAAAGGGTCCTACTATGAAAGGAAATTTTAAGTTAGATGCCTTGTGTGCTTTCATAAAATGCTCTGTCTCTGAAATGATCCTTGGTTTGATGAACTCTAAGGAAACAATTATGGGAGTCAGAAAGACTGGTAAAAGGTAAGGTCCTTATTGATAGCCATATACCCAAATCATAGTATATTGTATGAACAACATCCAATCTCCCATCCTACTCTCTGGATTTGGTTGTAAAAAGATTTTCATTTCTTCCAGAACCTTTGGCAGGTCTGTGCTGAAGATAATACTGTGCGCCCTCGACATGATCTTATTGATGAAGATAAGCATGGTGATCCTTTTACATTCAGTCGAGATGAATGTGGTTTCAGGGAATTCAATCTTGCTTGATTCCAGGAACATTCTCAGCAAGTACATGTAGTATCTGAAGAGTCTCAATGAATTGAAATTTAACAGCTGTTGATGCATATTATTAGCTATGAACCTATCGAAACTGATACAAACCGACTAACTAGACTTTGACATAAAAAATGTCAACAAGAAACCCAACATGACTTCTACTACGAACTTGTCATTATCCAACCCTAAAATTTGAATAAGCAGGGAACAAGCCCACTAGACCTCAATAATCATAACATTTACATTGATAGGTAACGAGATAATTTTAGAATGGTGTTTAGGTTTGACAATGGTTTGCATAAACATGGTTTTTACTTCTTAGGGGCATTCTCTGTATACTGCGATCATTTTCTCTTCCTCGAAGGGCTCTGACACTGTGGAGGAAGAATCTAGTATAATGAGGGTGTGTTGAAGTGACAGACTATCTATTTCGCACAAAAACTCTGAACCTACCTTATTCAAAATGACCTTTTCTACCTACGAATACTGCTCTGCACACCAGCTTATGAAATCAAGGAAAGGGAAAACTACTTCTACGACATAAGGGGTAATGGAGGCTTGGGCCATTTCGAGGAAGGGAATTCGCTTTCCAACACTGTATAACAAATTTGATCTGGACACGGAAATGGGTGAGACTGTTATTTCTTTATAAAAAACATCAGATTCCCTGTCTATTAGGGCTTCTTATTTAGAGGTGGATTCTTTCTCTTTCACAGACAAAACGACAAGGTTGGTGGCCATGATGAAAAATACCTGTAACTCAGAGGAAGATGTGAGAAACTTGTTCAATGTTGAGATTTAATTTTGAATGGAGGGTTTTCACCAATTTTCAAAGATTCGAGTACTTTGAAATATTATAGAATAATGAACACGACACCCTCCTTTTATATGTGTTTTTCCATATCGGGGATTGGACAAAATGGTTTTGGGTAGACCACTTTTCCCTCCGATGTGCCTTTGAGGGCGCCACATGTCCATGAATAAAACCACGGTAGTTTCCCTAGCCCGCCTTCAAAAAATTATCCTTCGTGCTACTTCAATGCCCGATATGTGTCTTGGCCGTCAATCTGGGCTGCTCCAAGATGTACGGTTTGCTGGGTCCTATCAATTTTCGATATCGGGGATTGGAGAAAATAGTTTTGGGTAGACCTCTTTTCACCTCGATGTGCCTCTGAGGGTGCCACACATCCACGAATAAAACCACGGTAGTTTACCCGAACCTCCTTGGAAAAATTATCTCTCGCGCTATTTCACCGCCCGATATGGGTTTGGGCCGTTGATCTGGGCTACTTCAAGATCTACGGTCTACCAAGTCCTACCTTTCGCGCTTCTACTATATTTGTCCATATGCCACCATAAGTGACCTTATCCTCCAAATTATCACGCTTCCACAACGATGTATCTCTTCACTAAATTTCTGAGAGTTGGATCCTATCCAAAAAATTGTTATGGCGATAACAGGTTGAAACTGTAAAACTGTAGAACTAAAAGACTTGCTTGGATGTTGGTAGCTATCTCTGAGAAGAGATGCGGTTTCTACGTGCATCCTTCTGAGCATAATCATTACAATGAGGCTATAGAGGCCTTTTTGATATTACTAAAACCGTAGACATCTAAAATCCTAACCCTAGGAGGTGAAACACCAAAAGTCATGTGTGTCCCCTATGTGTAAGTTGGCACATCAACTTCCCGGGGTCATAACTTTTGCATACGACCTTCGTTTTAGGCACGTGATAAGCTGTTGGAAAGGTATTTCATAGAGATACACATTACTCCATCAAAATCTGACTCCATTTATAGTTTGACTATGGTGAGCTAAAAAAAACTGTTTAGGGCTCCAAAACAGACCTGGAAGTACAACAAGATGTTCCGACATGAAAACATACAAAATAAGCCAATTGGATTAGGTGAGAGTCCACCAGTAACCACCTGGAAGATGTGTAGAGATTTATATAGCCCCATAATTGTATAACCCACAATTACAGAGAAGTACAAAAGAAGGTGTTGAACTAAAAATAGATAAGAGAAGCCACTTGGAATAGGTGTGTGACCACCAATATCCACCTGGATCAATCCTCCCCCCTTAGGAAGCAATTTTCTCCATTGCGTTGAGTTATCCCATCAAGTGAGGAAAATTCTATTGGATTTGGCCCCGTGTGAGCCAGTTTCCTTGGTGTAGGAGGTCCCCTGCCTTGACAACCCGATAAACCTGGATCCTCTGCTGGCGAGTGCCCTTGACCTATGTGTCCACTATCTGATCAATGGATGCTTGTTCCATGCAGTCAGAGTTGAGATATGTTGGTTGAAACTATTCTGCGATCTCTGAGATGTCCAATAATGGTGGAAAATATGGTCGAAGGAGGTCCACATTGAACAATGGGTGTAGGCCAAGGAAGGGTGGAGTGTTGAACTCAAAAGCCTTGCTACCCATAACCTTGGTGATGGTGTAAGGATGATAGTGAAGTAGTTAGAGCTTCCAATGGGGACTTGTGAGACACTCCTTCTTCAAATGTAAACATATTTTGTCTCCAACCTGGAACTGGTGTGGTACCTTGTGTTGATCATGGCGCTGCTTGTACTTAGCATTGGATTTTTGCAAAATCTCCTAGACCTATTGGCAGATTTGTTGAATCCGCTCAATGAATCTGGTGGCTTTGCTGGTCTCAGAATGAACATGAGAAGAATCTGTCTGTGTGGTGGCAATAGGTAGTGCAACATCAATGGGACCCAAGGGTTGGAATCCCAACCCAACCTGAAATGGGATATGGCCAGTGGAGCTATGGAGAGACCTATTGTAACTGTGTTGAACATAGGGGAGACTCTCATCCCATGTATGTGGATGCTTAGAATTGTACATGCGCAAGATGTGCATGATCATCCAATTGAAGACCTCTGTTTGGCCATCTATTTGGGGGTTGAAAGCAGTGGATTAAGTGAGATTGGTGTCCAACAGTGACCAAATACTCAACCAAAATGTGTTGAAGAAATTAATGTCTCGGTTAGAGATGATGGTATGTGGTATCCCAAAATGGACCCACACTCGTTCGAAGAAGAGCTTGGCAGTATTTTCCACTATGATATTCTTCTTGCAGGTTGGAGGATGGCCATATTTGAAAACCAATCAATGACCACAAATACATAGTCATTTCCTTGCTTGGTGGATGGAAGGCCAGACATGTAATCCATTGATATGGATTCCCAAGGCTTCTCGGGAGTAGGAAGAGGTGTGTATAAGCCATGCTTATTGATGGATGGCTTGGAAATAGCACAGGAAGTGAAAGATATGATATACTTTCTGACATCTTGTTGAAGTTTTGGCCAATAAAAATGTTTCTGAAGAATGACCACAATTTTCTCCATGCCAAAATGTCCTGCCATCCGACTGTAGCAGGATTCCCAACTCAGCTTTGCATGCTCCCTTGTAGGAACAAAGAGATGTCCTAGATGGCATAATATTCCATCATGAATGTGAAAATTGGTGACAGTCGTTCCTATTCCCAAGAGCTAATAGTTGGTGGCGAAGTCCAGATCTTGCTGATAAATTTGGGGCCACTAAGATGCCTCATGTCCACAGGAATGGAACATAGTGGTGAGTGTAGCCATGAGAGGACGACTGAGGCACTCAATGACATGATTTGAGATCCCTGTGTTATACTTGATGTTGAGATGGAACTGTTGCAGGTTGGTGGACCACTTCTGATGGTGGTCGTTCTGCAATTTTCCCTGTGTCTGTATGAACTGCAGAGGCTTGTGATAAGTGTGGATGATCATCTCCTTTCCTAGAATGTAATGTTTCCATTGACGAAAGGCTTGTACAATGGATCACATTTCCTTGTCATAGGTGGGGTATTTCTAGAAAATATCTGAGAGTGTCTCACTATGGTATGCCATCGGATGACCATGCTGAGTGAGAACTTCTCATACAATATAGTCAGATGCATTATTCTCAATATAGAATGGTTGCTGCAGATTGAGAAGGGAGAGTACTTGAGCTGAGCATAAGCGATGTTTCAGATCATCGAATGCTCATTGCTATTCCTTCCCCCACACAAAATTTTCCCTACCACCGCCCTTGGTCACCTGGCTAAGGGCCCAAGCAATATGGGAGAATCCCAACACGAACCATCGGTAGAAGTTGGCCAGTCCCAAGAAGCTTCGAAGCTCGATTAGTGTGGTCAGGGCTGGCCAGTTAGGGATGAATTGAATCTTAGTTGGATCAACATGTGCCCCATTCTCATCAACAATTTAGCCCAAGTATTGGACCTTGTTCATGCCAAAAAAACATTTTTCCAAGTTGGCATATAGCTTGTGCTACCACAGAGTGCTCAAAACTTGTTGAATATGCCACATGTTCTCCTCCCAAGTTCTACTAAAGATGAGGATGTCATCAAAATATACCACAAAAAAAGAGTTGGTGAAGGGTATCAATACATCATCCATCAACCTAATGAAAGTGGCTGGTGCATTTGTTAAGCCAAAGGGCATGACCAACCATTCAAAGAGACATTCTTTAGATTTGAAGGTTGTCTTCCATACATCAATTGGTTCGATGGGAACCTAGTGGTAGCCAGACTTTAGGTCAATATTGATAAAGAAATTTTCCCTCTTGACTTGGTCAAGAAGGTCATCAATCTTGGGAATTGGGTACCGGTTCCTGACTGTGAATTTCTTTAAATCTCTGTAATCAATGTAGAGTCGCCAAGTCACGTCCTTCTTCTGCACCAGTACAATCGGGCTTCCAAAAGGGGAGGATTTGGGTTGGGTGTGCCCCTTTTGAAGAAGCTCTTGGATTTGACGCTTGATTTCATCATTTTCCATCAATGATCGACTATAGACTGGTCCATTAGGTATAGTTGTACAAGGGGTCAGATCAATTGGATGCTTGACTTAGCAGTGCGTTGGTACCCCGGTGGGTGAGGAGAAGATGCATCTATATTCTTCCACGATCCCTTGCACTTGCTTCTGCTGCAAAGAGAGGCTCTGTGTAGAGGCTGTATATGTGGTGACGACCTTCTGCTTACTGTGAGCATAGATCAAAAAGAAGAAGAACTTCCTGGTCTATGAAATGACCTTACTGCATTTCTTAGAAAACATTAAAGAAATACCGATAGGCGACGCTGCCTCTGGTATCCTGTAAAGTTATCTACCCAAAGTAATAATAACACTGCGGGGTATAGTGTTGGCCCTTGACCAAGTTTTGAGGATCCTTGGTAAGGTTTGACCTACTTTTGGGATTTCAACAGGATGTCAAAGGCAGAGCGCAAGTCAAAGCAAAGATCGTGGGATCTCACCACCGTTTTAGGGCCTTTTGGGTTTTGGGCTTATGTAATGGGTATGGGGATGTCAGCCCATGGGTTTACCCATGTTTACTCCTCTTTTGTAATGTATAAATAGAAAGCTAGGTGATGTAAGTAAGTGTGTGTATGTATGCTAAGTGAAAAGGCACAAGTGTGTGATACCAAGTGCTAAGTGCGAATAGTTGTGGATGCTTAGTGCATGATAGGTGTTAAGAACTTGCAGAGCTAAGTGCAAGTTATTGTAAGAATCTTATGTGTAGACAGTAAGAAGGCTTTGTGCTGTAACCTAGCTCGGGGAAGGAGGATCTGGTGGTGTGCGCAGATCTCCTGTCCTATGTGAAGTAAGATCTCAAGGCTTTGTGCATGTAGAAGATTGACAGAGGATAATAAAAGAGGAGAAGAGTTGGTGGATGTAGCCCCAGGCTGGGGGTGAACCACATATATCCTATGTTGCTATGCTTTGTGTGATGTATTTGTGTGTTTATGTGTTTACTTTCTTAAGTGATTTGATATAGATGAATGATAGATAGATATGTTAATGCCTTGTGCTTAATAATATGGATGACTGTTAGATCTAACCTATGTGAATGTGCTTACTTCTTGAATATGCTATATCTGGGTGACAAATGCGGTGCTCTATAATTAGGGTTTTATCTGCGAACTAGATACTGGTTAAATATTGATGAACTGTAACTGCTAAGTGCTTTGTTAAGGTGTTGTAATCACATATCGGTGTCTCATCTAAGGTTGCAGACATCTGAGTCCTGCAACCACCCCTGCCTCTACTTCGGGTGAGAGTTCATCTGGTTTGTAGGTGTTTCCGAAAGGGCCGGTAGTTAGGGTTTTTTTAATGCATTGTTGTAGCGTTGAACCCTGGGTTTTCCCCCGTGCCAACAAATGGTTCTATTCGTGCCAAAAAATGGTTCTAATCGACCTTATGGTAGAGAGAGTGATGTCCACAAGAGTTCAAGCTTCATTGACGCGAGGAGTGCAAGCCTCCCTGTCAACTGCTCGCAGATCCGGACCATCCCACGTTGCAGATGAGAAAATAACCAAGCACAGAGATGACTTAGCGAATACGAAGTTAATCCCATCTATTCTACCCAATTATATCCCACCTCTAGCCGACACTGTGAATCATGACAGTGTCTCGAGGGACTTCGACTACACAGTCATCACAACGTACCTCCCGAAGGGGATACATGTAGTCAGATCGCAGTTGGAGAGGATTCCAACCCTAAGGATCGATGACTATAATATAGGGGACCGCAAGACCTACGTCATGCTCGAGCCTCACAAGTACTTGACTAAGATGAAGGGAAAGAGATCGAAGATCATTCCCCAAGCTTGGACCATTAACATCGTGCAGTCCATTATCCTTAATGTCATGAAAATCCCAAACTTTGGAAGGCACCAGGAGGTTAACACGTGCGTTAAAATCCTATTGTCGTGCTTCCATGATGGTTATTTATGGTTAGACAAGTGTATTACCGTCAATCCGGCGATGATCCATAGGATCACCGGATTGAGCATGCAGGGACCCGACTCGTAGGAATTCTACCCAGGGAAGGTTGCAGATCGCGCCCTGTCACAAAACATTGAAGACATCTATGGCAATGTAGAGAAGGGGACGTGAGGCTACAAGGTAGCCTCCATTCATAATGGTGCAATGCACCTCACTTTCCAGTTGATTTCTAGTAATCTATTCTGAAATAACAGACCCATGTAGGTCACAGGGTTTGTGGTTGACCTCGCAGGAAAGTGCATGGAGGAATTACATATGAACTGGGAGAAGTACTTAGTCAACCAGCTAGAATTCAATTGCCGCGAAGCTCAAGATCAAGGCTATGAGTTCCACTTTAGCTGGCTGTTGATCCTCACCATGTTTATAGCTTGGAATATTCTAGAAGGTGCGAACTTCCCGGACATTGAGTCATTCGAACCACTTTCTATGAAGTTCACCACGCTCTGGTACTTGAGCGACATGGGACAATAGTGGCATTTGAACGCAGTATTCCATACCTACTACCTGCAGCTGAAAAGGGATATCGAATCATTCCCATGGATGATGCCAAACACTCTGGACAGGTTCAGATCCCTTTTGAAGTTTCACGTAGATAGGAATTTCATATATATCACCGCACGTGTAAATGAGAATAAATAAGAGCTTTAGTCATTGTTATTGGATAAATCCGTAGGTGTGGACACTAACCGATCTCCCTAGATCCACCTAGATCTAGAACAAAGCAAGATAGAACATGACTCTTTCCCTAGATTTTGACCATTGAATTAAATAGGAGGCAAGGACAAATGACATACCTTAATATCGCTTCCTATGGTCTTTGTTGCTCCCGCTTCACTCTAGTTCTCTCGTGCAGTCAAGACCAAGACAACACAAACCAACCAAAGTGAAGAAAGCACAATATATTCAACAGTCAATCTATGTATATGATCAAGGAATTATACAATAAAGTGGAAATAGCTTTATGGGAAAGGGACATATTACCATATCATATTAATGGAAAGTAAAGATTACAACCTGAGCCTTGATGTTGCAAACTTCCTTTCGATGGCCCTTGGCTCCGACACACACACTTGCTCACTTGAATGAAGAAGATCAAAACCCTTATGATATCCTTGCTGGAGTTTCCTAGCATGTTGTTCAAGCTTCAATCCTTCACACAATTCTTTCACCAATTCTCCAATGAATCTTTCTTAACCTTGTTTGCTTAACCTTTTCCATGAGAATTCCCTCAATATATAGGAGAGAATGAATTAGTTACTTGGACAAGAATGATCCCAAAATATCAGGGAATCCAGTACTAAGATAACCATTCGAATGCCATCTCATCCTTCTAGAAGATTCCCTTCTAGAAGCATCGAGAATTCATCTTTTTCCTTGCTTTAGAAAGATTTCACACCCTAGCAGTTCAACACAGTGAAAACTTCTCACACCCTGGCTTAAGGCAGCCTGCGAGAATCATGCATTCTTGCAGGCAAATATACTAGTAGCCTGCGAACAGTCTTCAAAAATGAGTTTTCTGGAAGAGATGAAAATAAATTTTTCTCAGGAGAAATTTCTTATGAAGAGACTGAGTACACCATCATCAATACATCATCATGATGACCAAAATCACGGGTAACAGAATTCCCCCCAAAGTATGAGATTGGAACCAGTGACAACCGATAGACTTTGTAAGCTGCATGTGTGTGTCGAGAACCAGGAGCACATCTAATTGGAAACCTGCGAACAACCAAGCATCTTCAAAATATCATATATATCAATCCTGAGGTAGGAATTCCCATACTCAGATCATAGACAGATAACATTGTAGACCTGGGTCATGGCCACCAATCATACACTATGGATCCATGCCGTCAAAATATAGCATAGCCATCAGAATACACTATGGATCTATGTGAGAAATTTCAAATCAAGATGACATAGCCACGAGACATACACAATGGATTTATGTGTCTCAAATTATACATACTCCATCGCAACCTGGATTGCAAAGATGATATCCAGGGTCTTCAATCTCGTCGCCCAAAGTACGAATCTAACCATGTGATTACATGTGTTGTAGTCGAACATGGTAGAAACCACTTGATTACCGATCATTGATGAAACCGTTAACAAGTGCGATGGAAATCACCATTGATGTCGGTGACTCCCAAGGTACCATAGTACAATCCATCGAGTGTGAATAAATGAGTTGAATTCGAACATCTGATGGAATCTTTCGATCAGGGGTCAATGATGTAAACCCACTGTCGAAAGCGAGGAAACCTGCCATTGAGGCATGCAAGCTCCAAGGTACCAAATAATTTCTAAGTCTTGATTCCGGATAATGAGCTGAAGTCGACTGAACAAAACTCATCACAGGAGGGCCTTGATGTATCCCCCATCAATGGAACGAAATGAGTAACAGATTTTGAAGGTGAAACAGAGTAGGAATGGACATAGGGAAGGCCGACATGGAGAGAATGGATAACTGTAGATGGTCGACTCAATATAGGTTTCATATGGACTTCTCTTGAACATATGAACGACACGACCAATGATTTGGCAACATTGACTCAAAGATGACACAGGGAATGACCTTGTAATAAATTGAATGAGAGACAAATGGATTTCCCAAACCAGCTTCAAATGATGAATAGGGGGTGTCATGTTCAAGAGCGACACTTACTGCCAATCAATACGAAGATGAAAACATATCCCTTTCCCAAATTCCCCCCCATCATTTCTGGCGAGTACCTCTTTATTTTTACGCAAGCTTGAGGAGGATAACATATGCTTGTTGATGTAAGCTCATCCTTCAGACGAGTCCCTCAGAGTATGTTTAACGAACCCTAAGAAGGAGTGGTTCGGTCCCATCATGGGCCTGTCAATGTTTGTTTAACGAGTCCAGAGATAGAAAAATCGAAGGTTTTAAAGGATTATAGAGTTTGGAAAAACACTTAAAAGAGAACTCTCTCAGTTCCTTTTTCGTAAAATAGTCTGGATGAGACCGAAAAAGAGATAAATTATCGCTCACCAGACGTGTACTTCAAATACTTTATCGAGCGTGAAAATAGCAAGGTCGCTCGACGATCTTTTCATGTTTAGAGATTCTGAAAAGAGCTTAAAGAGGACTCCAGGGGGTTCATTTTTCATATAACCTTGTTGAGCCCAAAAAAGTGATAAAAGTATGCTCGATCATGTTCTCATGTATTTAGGAGCGTAAGAATGGACAAAAACGACGCTCAAGATTTTTATATAAAAACCATAAAAAATAATAAAAAACACGCGATAACAAAGAAAAACATGTCCGTATCCCTGTATTTGATCATCAAAGTTATGACGCCTGCAAGAGTCACACTCAACATGACATTAGGGATTAGGGTTTAATCAATAAATAATCATAAAAAACCAAAATGATATAGTAAAAGTAAATAAAAGGAGTAAATACTCTTTTTACCACACCATTTTTACATTTCCACTATTGAGCTCAAAAAACCCCTCTTTTACCCTCCAAGTTCGGCATCAGATTGTGGGAGCTAAGAGAGACCATTCAGCGAGCCGTCTGCGACATTAAGGTAAGCTCTTCGTCCTTAACATTTTCATGGTTTAAATTTGTAATTTCATTGGTTAAATTCTCAGTTTTAAATTGTTTTTCCAAGCCCTACATGCACGCTGCCATTCTCGCAGGCAATCCATATGGGGCTTGCGAGAATGAGGCGTTCTCACAAGTGAGCCTAAGGCCACCTGTGAGGTTCTCGCACTGTGCACACAGGGCACCTACGAGAACCACAAAGCCCAATTTTTTTTAGAATTTTTACCCAATGAAAAAGATCCAAAGCATGAAAAAAGTTATTAATCCTCTTATTGTGTTCCTTATGTAGATAATTGGCCATAAACATGGGGCTTGAGTGGTGTGGAAGGGAACATGAAGAGGACAATGAAATGGCCGAAAATCATCCACTTACCATCGCAGCTTTGAGAGATATTGGGCTCTTGAAGTACTTTCGCATCCTGGGCATGAGGGCCCAAGTCAAACTATTAGAGTACCTGGTGCACATGTGGGACCCGGATCAACAGGTGTTTCATGTGGGGATCCACACACTGTCCTTAGACATTGAGGACATTTACTTTTTGAATGGTTTGTCACAACGGGGGTACTATGTGAGCCTGACAGGTAGTAGAGGTGGTGGGCTAAAGATGAGTGAATACTGCAATTTACACTGCATCCTTGAGGCTGAGAGAAAGAAAGGAAAAGTGGCTATCTGGGGGGTACGAGATTTGACCCTCCGTACTATCCTTTTCACTATAGCTCGGATGGCTGGGAGCTCTGCTCCTCATATGGAATTACAGAGCTACTTCCAGTATGCTATTGAGTGTACTGAGCCTCGAGTGTTCAACTGGGCAGATGTTGTGCTTCGCAGTATAAAAAAGAAATTGACCAAATGTAGGTGGGGTGACCTGAAGCAATTCGGGTATGGATCTTTGCTGGTATCCTTCTTCCTTGAGCGGGTCCCATTACTGAGGCTACAGGTGGAGTGGAATTTAATGGCTCCCAAGGATCCATGGATGCTAAGATGGTGTCGGCTCATGGCCCGACACATAGCAGGACCGATCATCAGATATGATGATACTTTCTTTGACTGGCTTCAGCCACAGATGTTGATGGTTGATGACTATGCTTATCCTGGGCTGGATTTACGAGGAGATCCGGATTTGGTATTACCAGAGGATGCTCAGTGGGGGGACCTTGGTAAGAAGTACACACATTTTCTCTTTTTAAATGTTTTTGAATTTTTTATCATATTCAAATGTTTTTGTTTTATATGTTCGTCCAAAGACTAATACAAAATCATTTGTTGATAACAAAGATGTTGGACCTTACAGACCTCCTGGCACTTCTCCCATCCAGCGGTGAGGAGAGGTAGCAGCAACACCACAGTATGTTGAGGATTATCAAGTGGTGGAACAGAATCTAGAGGGCCTGACTGCAGACATTCCAGACATGACTCTAGAAGAGGTTCCACGATGTGATCAACGTCATACTGTAGGGGTATCAACATCTATGAGTCGACTGCTCTGTAGGGTTGCTAGGGAAGTTGTGTGTTACCATGAACGCCATCCATGACGTTACTTTGTAGAAGATATAAGCTTCAATTTTTGACATTTTGGTCTTCGGACAAACTTTTGTAAAAAACTCTTTTGATTGTTATATATACAGACGGCTCTTATCGGTTTAATTTATATTGTGTGAATTTCGATGTGTTTGATTTATAAATGATTCAAATGTGTTTCCAATACATAATTAACCAATGCATCTGTTAATGTATTTAGACATCTAGGAATATGTTGATATTCAATGTGATCAAAATAACATTCCAAGAGGAAAATTCGCAAATATACCCGTAACAAAGTAGGACTTCGAATATAGTAGATATTACTTAACTGTAGTACTACAAGATGTGAGTCAAGTCGCACAACCAAATGACGAATTTCGAGCGAGATAGCATCAACCAATAATTCAATAATGATGCTATACTCTGCAATGTTTTTGGTCGCACGGTCGAGGCATACACCTCGTAAAGATACAAGTTCGTTTGTTGGGGCATAGATTGCCCATGCAACAGAAGCAAGGTTCCGAGTACTACAACTAGCACCATCAGCAAAGCCAATATAGGGTAGTGAAGACTCCGACATTTGGAAATCAAACACAACGTCACATAAGGGTAGAGACCAGATAATGACCAAAGCAAACTATAGTAACAAACACAAAGTATGATACATTAAAATACAAGTACTTGTGCACAGATGATTTATGCATAGTACTTATTCAAGTACAACCCATTCCTGGGTTCACTCAAAGGGATACCATCGTAATCTACCAACTCATATGCTCCCTTTTCCAAAACTCGTTGAAAAATATAAGGACCTCACCACATGGGTTCAAATTTTCCAGCTCCTAATACATCTCGATCATGTTCATAGAGAAGAACAAGAGAACTTCAAAGCTTCAAAAGCATTGTTGGCAATGGTATCCCAGACGAATTCTGATTCTTTCTTTAATAGCCGCGTAAATCCACGAGTAATCTCGGCATAATTAGGGATAAAACGACGAAGAAAGTTTGCTTTCCCCTGCAAACTTTGCAACTGGCGAAGTGTAGAAGGAGGAGGGAGATTAAGGATCACCTCAGCCTTAATAGGATCCACCCGGATCCCTTGACGCGAAACGATAAAACCTAGAAGACGGTCGGATTCCACGCAAAAAACACACTTATGAGGATTTAAACGTATACGATAGAATTGACAGTGAACGAAAATGGCTCGGAGGTGGGTAGGGTGATCGACTATGTGCATAGAATGAGCTGGTAAATCGTCCAAATAGGGTTGAATGATATGCTTTATATCATGAAAATCATAAGACATAACGCGTTGGAAAGTTGCGCCTGCATTCTTAAGTCCGAAAGGGAGTTTCCGATAGGCAAAAGTACCCCAAGGACAAATAAAAGCAGTCTTATGTTGATCCTCAGGAGCAATGTTAATTTGATTATAGCCGGAGAAACCATCCATGAGAGAGAATATTTCACTTCCAGTGCAATCATCGACACTCTGATCGACGAAGGGGGTAGGAAAGTTGTCTTTGGGACAAGCTTTTTTAATATCTCTATAATCAACACATACACGAATACTGCGTCCTTTCTTGTCAATCAGGACAGGATTGGAAACCCATTCTGTAAGAGCCACCGGATAAATAACGCCGAATTTCAAAAGTTTTTCAACTTTGAGCTTGATAGTAGCTTCTTTACGTGGGTGAACTGGACGAAGGCGCTGTCGGACGGGTTTAGCACCGGGGTATGTATTTATCTCATGTACAACAATTGCAGTGTCGATACCTGGTATATCTTTGTAGCTCCAGGCGAAGATGTCACAAAATTCTTTGAAAAGAGACGTATAGGTGACGATTTCGTCGAAAGAACACGAAGCTCCAATATGGACATTTTCAACAATCCTAGGTTTGATGGATATGTCAATGGGAATCGTGGGCGAGATATTACTTAAGTTCCCTTCAGCAAACACATCGTGTGTAGTTGCGGGAACCGTCGAGATGACAACAACGGTTGACGGAGTCGAGATCCATTAGTAGTTCTCAAGAGTGTGTTGTTCCAGAAAGAGTATGGAACGATGATGGCCATCGTCCCAAGGGGTGTCCTCCATGACAGACATGATCATCTTGTCAGTGGGAAAAATAACATGAAAAGGATTGGGAGACAACTCATCAAGAGAGGGGGTAGAAGGTGTTTCTGATTGAATGGCCTGATAGGCGGATTCAACCGGACTTAATGGCATGGTGTCGCCGAAACAAAAATGATCTCCAAGGTTAGGGACTATCCAAGGGTCGGAAGACGCAGAAAGTTCATGAGGCATGGTGGAAATCATGTTGATAGAAGAAACTGACGGGTGTGGAACATCAGGCGATGGAATGGGGAAAGTACCCATTAATGAGGAGTCCTTTAAAAGGCCTACACTGACATTCTCATAACCCGGTGGGGTTTTAGCAATAAACGGTACGTTTCCAGTACAGGTATCAGAATTGAAGAAGGCAAGTTGGTCAACGGTAACAACCTTTCCTTGATGAGGGAAACGTAGTACATGGAAAAGTGTTGACACAACGGCGCACATGGAATCGATCCAGCTGCGGCCAAGTAGAATATTATAATCAAGGGGAGCGTCGAAGACTTCCACTTCAACTTGGACCATTTTACCTTCTAACGTGATAGGAAACTAAGGAAGAACACCGTAGGGCTTAAAACTAGACCCATTGAAGGCTTTAAGAGTGTTCTGGGATTCATTCAAAGGAGGAGAGCCAATGGATTTCCAACAAGCAAGAGACATAACACAAGTCGAGGCACCCTCGTCGATAACAGTTCGACAAATGTTTTTGTCGGAGACAACCTCTTGAATTTGGAATGCTAGTTGAGCGGGTAACCTTGGAATGTGATCTTCCAAGTCAAAGACTATCAAATTCGTATCTTTTAGATCAATTCCACCTATAGCTTTCAACAGTGCCTTCCGTTGTGCAGGACAAGACTGAAGGACTTCAAGGGTTGACATCGATGAAGGTGCCTGGCCCAGATCTTCAACAATACTGTAGTTATGGGCCGCACGAGCATGAGGATTGAAATCCGATTTCTGAACGACACCCTTAGGGGGGGGTCGTAGAACTATGTCGAGGCTCGGTCGTTTGAGATGAAGAGGACCGTTGGTAGGTGGAGTCGCTGGAGAGGGTTGTACCAAAGCAGGAGGTAAATCGTCAACCTTCTCCTTAGATGGAGAATAATCTTTGGCTCGAGTAGTGAGTGCAACATTGTTCTTCTTAGAATCACCAGTACACATCAAAACATATGATGTCGTAGAAGAGGATGGTTGGTCATGAATGACCAACTGAGCCTGTTGTTGAGACTGGAAGGGTTGGGACAAGACAGCCAGTGCAGGGGGTTTCGGGGTTCCCTGAAGGAATTTAGTGACCTCGACACGTTGTGGACAATCCTTCGTGTAGTGATCATCACCACAGATAAGGAAAGGGTATCGTGGTTTGCACTTATCCCGATCTTCAACAGGAGTAGTTTTAGTTTTCTCTGTTTGATTATTATTTTTTCCCTCCTTATTCTTACCTCTCCCCTTTTTAGATTTGTTTTTACCAGCTAGGGTAGATTGGACAACATTTACCTCAGAAGTTTTACCGATGGGAGTGGCAGGAGATGGAGCATTTTGAACATTAGAAGAAGAATATTTAGGGTTTGTTCTTGAAATGGAATGTGATTGAGTTTGAGTAGTACCAATCACACCATCAGCCACATGCGAGGCAACTGGAGTAGTTGAAGTGATGGAAGAATTAGGACGAGGTAGATTAGGTAGTAAATCATAAAGAGTTCCCGTTTGTGAATAAATGAGATCAAGATATTGAGCACGACTTATAGCCTGCTCTTCTTTGACTACGCCACCCATGGCAATCTCCTTACCAATTTCGTTCACAAATGATTTGGTAAACTATTCGGCCAGTAACTTATCGGGGAGCTCAAGTTTAATGAGACATCGTCTCCTTCGCCACTCATGGATGTGATCAGATATATGAGTGCCTTTGTTCTATTTGAAGGAAGTTAAAATCTTGGTTCCCATGTCATAACGGATCGGTAACTGGTAATGTGTAAGGAAATCCATAGCTAGGGTGTTGAAATCAGAGAAGAAACCTTGTGGCAATTCGATATACCACTTTGTAGCAGAACCGGTAAGGGTTCGTTGAAAAAGACGCAAATGAATAGAGTCATCCATCAATGATTTGGATGAACACCATAGGTGAAAAGTTATAATGTGATTGTTTGGGTCCTCTCCCACTTTTCCTTCGAATTTAGGAATGTCCGATGGAAGCTTGGCAGGAATAACAGTCCATTGGGGAGAGTGACAAATAGGATCATTTAAAATCCTAGACAAATCCGACAAATCCAAAGTAGCAAGAAAAAGTAACTGTCAATTCACCTGCAGGTACTGGTGGCTTTGGGGTGGAAGCCCTGTCAACAAACCAATAGGACCGTAAGCAGTCTGCGCATAATGGGAAGACCCAGGCAGATTTGGTGGTGGTTGGAGAGGATAGTAGCTTGAGGGATTGTAACCTTGAGAGGGGACATGAGTTTGAGCATTCGTACCCCAAATAGGATTTGGTATACCTGGATATGGTTGGCCTATAGTAGGGACAGGCAACTGCTGCCCCCCAGTCGTTTGAGAAGAATTTTGTATCATCTCATTCCAATACTGGGCCAAAGAGGGAGGTATATTTTGTCCAAAAGGTGGGGTTGGTCCCCCGATTGTAGGCAGATTTCCAACTGAAAGTTGTGTCCCAATGGAAGGTTGTGTAGTAATTGGAATGTGTCCGGTAAGAGGAAATTGAATCGTACCACCTGGTCCACCAATGGTAATCTGCAAGTTTGGTGTGATGGATGGGATAGTGCCACTAGGATTAGGATTGCCAGAAGGAAATTGAGGGAGTGTTAGAATAAAACTGGGAATAGGGTGCCCAAGAAAAGAAGGACCACCTGGAGTACTAGATGGGGTTTGCGGAGGTGTTGGAATAGAATCATTCAACGCATGGTATCTGGGTGGTAGTGTCGGAGTGACATTGGGCGTTCGCTGTGTGTTTATAGGAGGAAGACCAACTACAGTGAACTTGGTTGGGACACTCGTAGTATTCGTGAGATGGGCCATTTCGGCAGGGACAGTAAAGTGATAAGTGGTATTCAACGGTATAGTCTCTATCTCAGAAAACACCGGAGGGTTGATTTCGGAGACCACAGGCGAACCAGGACCAAAAAGGGTCCTTCGGAAATCACCTGCAGACCAAAAAGGATCCTCGCCTTCTATGCCAGGAAAAGGCCCAATGGGTGATCCAGAAGATGTAATAACTAAGTCTCCGGAAGAATTCAATCGCATAAAAGGTTGCTCAGAACCAGGGTGAAGTCGAAAATCCTCTCGAGTATTGGTAATTCGAAAAGGTTCTAAAGAGTCAGTTCGTTCCACTTGTGGTGTGGTGACGACTATGGCTTCACTTTTCCAAGGAGAGCCCTCAGGTGTACCTGTAGGCAAGGGTTGAGAACCGTCCAAATGCTCTAGAGATAAACCTTGCATTCTACGTGAACGATGTGGAGGAGCTATTGTAAACGAGTGACAAACTTCGTGAAGAAAATCCTATGGTCAACTTCGAGAAACAAACAACACGCGCTAGTAAACAAAATCTAGGAAGCAACACCAAACAAACAAGACCTTCTAATTTTGAAGCCACTAGTAGGTGATGAAATCCAACGTCGCAACAACGAGATGAGAAGGGGCTGGGCTAAGGTGGAAAATTTACGCTGACGACCTGTTTAACGGACTTACACCCTGGTGCAAACTCCCACACATAATCGTGGGTATACCCTCCAAGGAGCCCGAGTGATTTTGGTCAACGTCAATTCCAGGTACCGTGAAGACTTTCCCCTCCACAGTCACCTCAGGTAAGAACCTAGAAAGATAGGCCACGTCACCACCAACAAAATTAAATCCTGGGGGAACAGTCGACAGTCCGATCCACACGCAAGGGCAGGGTATCTAGCCCGCAATCAACTCAAAAGGATTCCACTCATCATTGTGGGTATACCTCCGAGTGATCCCCGTAATACATGCAATCTCTACACTGATATCAACAAAGCCAGGTGAGTAACTCTGCCAATATCAATGCGACCTAGTGTTTGACCCTTGTGTGAGAAGGGCTTCCCGGGACAAGATGTTGCAAATGGAATTTATCACTCCCTAACACAAGATGCTATTGTGTGTTTTGTACTTTTGGAGAGTGTATCTCTCTTCCCACTCCAAAGCGCTAGCCTAGCTAAATGTTGGTGTAATAGAGCCCTAAAAAAGAGTGCAAGATACCAGATATATAAAATATGCAGAACAGAAACGAAATGCTAGAAATAACAGAATAACAGTGAAATATCCAGCATAATCTTCACAATACACAGAAATGATATACGAAATAGCAACAGAAATAACACTTGAACAG
>SNQJ01S0001583.1:296523-314240 GCA_010110895.2 Picea sitchensis
TGAATTAGTAATAGAACAATATAAACCTTTTCAACCATATAATGCAAGTGTTATATCAGTGTAGCATTATCATCCAATAATTGCAGAGTAAATAAACAATGAACACACGAGAAATCATACACATACACAATACACCATTTTTTTTACGTGGAAACCCAAAGAGAGAGAAAAACAAAGAATGATTTTTATTATATGTCTTGAATAATTACATTCATTGGAAACACCAACTTCCTTTGTTTTCCAGCTGCAACTAGAAGGAGGCTCCAACCCCCTAGTTTCTCAGGCTACAACTTGAGGGAAGCTCCAACTCATCAATTCTCTGGCTACAACCAGAAGGAGGCTACAACCCCCTATGTTCTATGGATACAACCACAAGGTGGCTAAAATAACCTTTCCTTTCCCCATCCAACCTCCTTAATGTAGAAGTAGAATTATGGAACCACTGTCACACTATCACTGTGAGATATACCGTTGTAAACTTGTACCAATCAAACTGTAATCAACCTGTAACAACCTGTACCAATAAACTGTGTCAACATGTACTATACATCAACCTGTACCTAAACTTCTACCATAAAAAAATGCATCAACCATGCACCAAACCTGTACAAATACCTTGTCACAATAACCTGTCCAAACAACCTGTAATCAACCTGTACCATAAACAAGTGCATCAACCATGCACCAACCTATACCTCAACCTATACCATCAACGAGTGCATCAACCATGCACCAAATATGTACCAATCATGCATCAAATACACATCAAATATGACTCATCAAGATGTACCAACATCATCAAATATACACCCGATCATGTATGTGCCAACTCATCAACCACTTGTCTCAACCATGTACCTCAACCATACACTAAGTACATATACCAATATAACCATCAAAATTTCTCTAGAAATACATCACACTATCCATAACCAAAAACCATAAACCATTTCATCAAACCATGTGCCACAACCTCATTGTTATGTTTCCTTAAGCTAAACCAACAACTTCAACAAAACATCACAACCAAAAGACCAATACCCATATGCCAAATACTAACAACAAAATACCAATTGTATCGCTCAACAAATCTGATATATGCAACAATACTGAACATCCAATACCATCTCAAGAGCTAAAACCTAGCTCACAAAACATACCTCAAACAAGATGTGTCATATCTCTCATAAATAGACCCCAACCATGTTACTACCACGATTTTTCTGCCACACTTTTTCTGCCATGATTTTTCTGCCACACTTTTTTTGCTGCGAATTTTCTACTGTGATTTTTCTTCCGCACTTTTTCTGCCATGATTTTTCTGTTGCGATTTTTCTGCCGCAATTTTCTATCGCACTTTTTCTGCTGCAATTTTTTTGTTGCAATTTTTCTCTATCAATAATACCTTCCCAAATAACCTTTCACAAAAATGTATATTCAATGATATTAAAGTGTGATGAAATGAGAGAGACTTGCCTCTTATTTATACTTTCATGTAGCATCCCACTTTCCTTATTTTAGGGATTTCTCCATTAACTTTATTATTTAAAAATTTCTTTTGCAAACGCTTTGACTTTTTGGAGCTTCTAGATGACTCATGAGGCTTCTCCAACTTCACATTGCCATAAATCTCTAACCGTGAGGAGTTATGTGATGTTCCACATACCACCAGAAATGGCATGACATTCACTATCCATCTATAGTAGTCTTACCTATAAATATATCAAAAATCATACCATTATCTATCAAAAAAACTTGGGTCCATTACCCAAACCTTTGTGCTATCGAAATTCACTACCGAACTTTCTTCAAGGGTTGACATCAATGTAAAACAACACAATTAATCAAAAATCTCCCCCTTTGGCATTGATGGAAACACTCTGATGTAATAATGAATTCATATCACTCATTCTCCCCCTGTTACCATCGCTCCCCCTGGAAACATGCCTCTGTGCTCTTTCTCCAAGAAATTATATCTTTGCATCTGATAAATATCTCCCCCTTTGTCATCAATGGAAAATGTATCTTTCCATCCGGGGCTTCTCCGCTTGAATGAAATCTTCCTGAAACGGATCTCCTAACATAAAATTTCCTCTTTAGGGTGCTTCTTCGTGTAAATCTAAGACATATAAGATAAGCATTCAAAATAATTCATTTTGGAGTATAAATTACTCTGAGTCTTTGGTGAAGATACTCAAAGGCTTCTCTTGGAAGCGGTTTTGTAAAGATATCTGCCACTTGTTATTTTGTGCACACATATTCAACTCTGATGTTCTTCTCTGCAACCTATTCCTGTAGAAAGTGATACTTGGTTGGAATGTGCTTCATCTTGGAGTGCATCACCGAGTTCTTTGAGATACTGATGGCGCTTGTATTATCACAATAGATTGAAATGGGCTGATCATACTCAACCTGTATATCTGTCAGAGTTTGTTTCATCCATAGAACCTGTGTACAACATGATGTTGTTGCAATATACTCTACCTTGACTATATATAAGGATATTGATGATTGTTTCTTTCTTAACCATGATACTAAAGACTCACCCAAGTAGAACACTGCTCCACTGGTGCTTCGTTGGTCATCAATGCAACCTACCCAATTTGCACCTGTGTAGGTAATAAGTGATAGATTCTTTCCTTTTGGAGACCATAATCCAAACTCTTCTGTTCCTTTGAGATATCTGAAAATCCTCTTCACTGCTAACACATGTGATTCCTTTGGTGCTGGTTGAAATCATGCCACCTGTCCAACTTCCTGCATTACATATGGTCTGGATGCTGTCACATATAGTAAATTACCAATCATTGACCTGTATTTCCTCTGGTCTGTAAACTTTGAATCATCATCTTTTCTCAACATGAAACTGGTTTGCATAGGAGTGGTAATTGGTTTGCAATCTTCCTTCCAAACCTCTTTAACATTTCTCTAATATAATTAGTTTGATAAATAAAAATTATTTGGTTTCTTTGACGTATATGAAGACCTATAAAGAATGATAGTTCTCCAAGTAATGACATTTCAAATTCATTCTGCATATCCTTTGCAAATTTCTGGCTTAACCTATCATCAGTACATCCAAAAATAATATCCTCAACATAAAATTCAATTAATAAAATACTATATTGAGTTAACTTGATGTAGAGGTTGTTGTCTGCACTTCCTTTTCTGAAACCTTCCTACTATAGATATTTATCCAGTCTAGAGTACCATGCTCTAGGAGCCTGTTTTAGACCATACAAGGCCTTCTTCAATTTACACACATAATATGCATTCTCTAACAACTGAAATTCTTCTGGTTGTTCAATGTAGACTTCTTCTTCAAGTTCCCCATTCAGAAAAGATGATTTCAAGTCAATCTCATACACTTTAATATTCTTGGAGCATACATAAGCTAGGAGCAATCAGATTGCTTCCATTCTGGCAACTGGAGAAAATGTCTCTTCAAAGTCGATTCCTTCAACCTGTGTGTATCCTTTACATACCAATCTAGCTTTGTTCCTTGTAACCTGTCCATCTTCATTTAATTTATTTCTAAATACCCACTTTGTGCCAATCACATTCTTATTCTTTGGTCTTGGAATGAATTCCCAAGTGTCATTCTTCTCTATTTGATCCAATTCTTCATCCATGGCCTTATTCCAAAATTCATCCCTGATGGCCTCTTCAAAACTGTTTGGTTCAATCGTAGATGAGAGTGCTAGGTGCCTTTGTTCTAGTGAACAAATTCTTCTTCTAGTCTCAACTCCTGCATATTTGTTTCCGATAATATGATCTGAAGGATGATTCTTTTATACTCGTTTCCTAGGTGTCTTTGGAGGAAATTGTTGAAATTTCTCGTCTACTTCTGTCTAATCCTCTTCATCTTCCCCTTCTAATTCTTCTTCATATTCTGTTTCTTCTTCATAAATCTATTCCATTGATTCATTTTCTTCTTCCTTTAATTCTCATCCACCTATTTCATCAATTGTTACATTGATGCTTTCCACAACTTTGCTCAACCTCAAATTGTAACACTTGTATGATTTCCTTGTACTTGAGTAACTAACAAGCTCTCCTTTGTCCATACAAGAATCAAACTTTCCCATTATGCCATCTTCTCTTTTGATGTAGCATTTGCTTCCAAATACTCTAAAGTGCTTCACATTTTTTGTTCTTCCTTTCCATATCTGGTAGGGAGTTTTGTTAGTGGTGTTTCTCAACATTACTCTGTTTTGAATGTGAACCACTATATGCACTGCATGTGTCCAAAATATATATGTCAATTTGGAATCCATTAACATTGTTCGAGCCATTTCCTGTACTGTCCTATTGTTTCTTTCAACAACTCCATTATGTTGAGGTGTCCTAGCCACATAGAATTTCCTTTTTATTCCATGCATGCTGCAGTAGTCCATAAATTCCTTTGAAGTGAACTCTCCTCCATTATCAGATCTCAAACATTTGATTTTTGAATCCATTTCATTTTCAACCATTTCCTTGTAGACCTTGAATTTTTCAAAATCTTCTGACTTATTCCTGAGAAAGAAAACTGCATTCATTCTTGTATAATCATCAATTGATAACATACAATATTTCTCACCTCTTAAACCCTTTGTTGTAGTTGGTCCAACTAGATCAATATGCACAATTTCCAGTGGTATTGTTGTTAAATATTCTTTTTATTTAAACTTGGTATTTGTTTGCTTTCCTTGTTGACAATGCTTGCATAAAGTGTTGGTTGGTTTCGTAATCTGGGAAATTTCTCTAACTGCTTCCTTTTTGCTGACTTTGACAAGGTTATCAAAGTGTATGTGACCCATTATTTTGTGCCATAGCCAACTTTCATCTTCCTTTCCTAGACAACACTTTTCATTTCCAATTTCACTTAGTACATATATGTTGCTTGAAGTTCTTGCAGTTGTTGCAATCAATTTTCCTGAACCTTCTTTTCTTATCTCACACTTTTGTGAATCAAAAGTAACTTTATGACCTTGGTCACACATTTGACTCACACTTATAATATTATGTTTCATATATTTTACAAGTAGAACATTGTTTTCCTTGGTATTCTTGTTTCCAATTTTGACTATGCCTTTTCCAATGATTTTAGTTGAATCATCATTTCCGAAGGAGACTGATCCATCTCTTTCCTTTCTTAATGTAAGAAACCTATCTTTATCACCTGTCATGTGTCTTAAACAACCATTGTCAACATACCAACCATGTTTCTTCTGCTTAGCTTGTAGAGTGAGTGTGCATTCTTCATTGCTATACTGATTCTGCTTTCTTATTCATGTTCTCTTCTGAGGTTCTTGTCTTTGATTGTTTTTGTTATGCTGTGGTTCTCTAGGAGGAACTGTCATTTTGCAATATTTGGCCATGTTTCCAAAGTTGTTACAATTGTAGCAATCCACTTCAGTTCTCAATGATTCAAACCTTTTGTAAATTCTTCTCCATGTTTCACTAAGCTTTCTTGGATAACCCTTTTGTGTATGACTTTCAAAGTTGTTTATGTTCCTGTTGTTAGCTCTTCAATTCATAGCTTTATGTCCAAAATTATTGCATGCATAAGATAAACAAAAAAATATAGTTTGATACCCGGGAGTTGAATATCTTTTGAAAGGAGGTGCTCTTATGAATCCTTATTATTCTTGAGGCCTATCTGTCTGTTGTTGATTTTGAAATCTAAATCTTCTCGGTGGAGGAGTGTCCCTGTAATCTTCCTTCTATATCTTCATATCCCCTTTGATTGTTTCTGCATATCTTTTTGGATATGTTTCTTTCTCTGTTGTTTTGGGGCTTGATCCCTTTTCTGTCTGATTGTGTCCAAGTCCGGACTTGTCAATATGATATTTTTGACTGTTGATAATGTCATCCAAAACTTTTGAGCTATTCTGCATATTTTTCTTTTGAATATTCTTTCTTAATGTGACAATCTATGCTTCCAAATTTCCAATGATCTTGTCCTTTTCTTCTAGCTGTTCTTTGAGTTCTTTTTCAATTATTTTATTTTCTTCTATTTGAACCTTCAAATTTGTGATCATTTGTTCTAGTTATTGAGTGTTTTCTTTCTTGTCTAGTTCCTCTTGTAGTTTCTTTTTTTTCTTCTGATAATTTCTATGGAACACATCAATTCTTCTCGATAGTCAACTTATGCCTCTTCAATTTCTTGTTCGACTTCTTCATATTCTTCTTCGGAGTCTTGTTTATCAAAGTCCTCTACTGCCATGAATAGAACTCTTCATGTCTCACTGTCACTAACATCATCTTGATCTGATGATGAGATGTGTTCTTTGGTGCATAAGCTTTTCTTGAAAAATTTCTCTATAGTTCTTTTTCCTTTATATGTTTGTTTGTCTTTTGAGTAACCTTCATCATTTCTCTTTTTCTTATGAGGACATTTGTTAGAAAAATGACCAATACCATCACAATTAAAACAAATTAAAGGAATCTTACATCTATACCTACCATCGGTTCCCTTGTTCATTCTTTTGACGAAGTTGGCCACTTCTTCATCATCTTCTGAGAATTCACTGTTGCTGCTATGTTCTTCTTGTTGCTTTTCCTTTTTCTTTGATATTTTGGATGCTTTAAAAGATGCTTCTTTTACATATGGATTTAAAAGGATTTTGATAACTGGGAGTTGAATATCTTCTGAAAGGAGTTGATCTTCTGAATCCTTATTCTTTCTGAGGCCTATCTATCGGTTGTTGATTATGAAATATGAATCTTCTCGGTGGAGGAGTTTCCCTGTAATATTCCTTGTAGATCTTCCTATCCCCTTTGATTGTTTCTGAATATATTTTTGGATATATTTCTTGTTTTGTTGTTTTGGTGCTTGATCCCTTTTCTGTTTGATTGTATCCAAGTCTGGACTTGTCATGATAAGGTTTTTGACTGCTGAAAATTTCATCCAAAATTTTTGAGTTGTTTTGCATATTTTTCTTTTGAAGATCCTTTCTTAATGTGACAATCTTTTCTTCCAAATTTCCAATGATCCTATCTATTTCTTATAGATATTCTTTGAGTGCCTCTTCAATTATTTTATCTTCTTCTATTTGAACCTTCAAATTTGTGATCATTTGTTCTAGTTCCTGAGTGTCTTCTTTCTTGTCTATTTCCGCTCGTAGCTTCTTGTTTTTCTTCTTCTCTCTTCTTATAACTCCTATGGAACACAACAATTCTTCTCGGTAGTCAACTTCTACCTCTTCATATTATTCTTATATGTCTTCTTTGTCAGAGTCTTCTATTGCCATGAATACACTCTTTCTGTCTCACTATCACTTACTTCATCTTCATCTGATGAGGAGACGTCTTCTTTGGTGCAAAATATTTTCTTGAAATCGTTCTTTGTGTTTCTTTGCCTTTGTATGTTTTTTTTCTATTTGAGTAATCTTCATCATTCCTCTTATTTTTCTTATGAGGACATTTGTTAGAAAAATGACCAATACCATCACAATTAAAACAAATCAATAGAAACTTACCTTTATATCTTCCATTGGTTCCCTTATTCAATCTTCTGACAAAGTTAGCCATTTCTTCATCATCTTCCGAGATGTCACTGTTTCTACTATGTTCTTTTTCTTTTTGCTTTCCCTTTTTCTTTGGCCGTTTGCATGCTTTGAAAGTTGCTTCTTTTATATTTGGATTTTCTTGTTCAGTTCTCATTTCATATGCTGTGAAGATTCCATGTAGTTCGTCCATTCTTATTGAATCTAGATCTTGTTGGATTACTGAGAGGGGGTGTGAATCAGTAATAGAGCAATCTAATCCTTTTTAACCATATAATGCAAGTGTTATATCAATGTAGAATTATCATCCAATATTTGCAGAGTAAATAAACAAAGAACAAATTAACAATAATACACATACACAATACACCAGTGTTTTTACGTGGAAACCCAAAGTGGGTGAAAACCACATAATGCCTTTTCTTATATGTCTTGAAGAATTACATTCATTGGAAGCACCAAATTCCTTTGTTTTTCAGCTGCAAATGAAAGGAGGCTCCAACTCCCTAGTTTCTCAGGCTACAACCTAAGGGAAGCTCCAAGTCCCCAATTCTCTTGATATAACCAGAAGGAGGCTACAACCCCCTATGTTCTCCAACTACAACTGGAAGATGGCTACAAACACCTGTCCTTGCCTTGTCCAACCACCCTTATGTATAAGTAGAATGATGGAACCACTGTCACACTGTTACTGTTAGATATATTGTTGTAAACTTGTGCGAATAAAACTGCACCAAACAACCTGTACCAATAACCTGAACCATGTATCAATCATGCATAAACCTATACCTCAACCTGTACCATAAACAAGTGCATCAACTGTTAGAAAAATAGGACCATGGAGCAATAAAATAAAATAAATGCGGAAACAAACCACCGAAGATACACAAATTTACGTGGTTGACCGAGTGTGGGCTACATCCACTAGAGAAATCGTCGAGTCCTTACTTTATTATTATCCATCAAATCATGGGATACAACCTACATCAAAACCCGTTGTAACTTCCTCTTCTTTCTCTCATAGTCTCCTCTCTTAGAATACAATACTCACCATAATGCATAGCCAAAATACATTTCCGTCATAACAGAGGGTTGTCTTCCAGGGAAAAAAACCCTAACATAATTTCTACTGTTAGATCTGTGACCTTATAATGAATGGTCCAGATTTACAATGAAATTACAATATACATTTACAAGGCAATTTTTCCTTCGCCCCCAAACCCCCATTGGGGGACGTTGTCTCCGAACCCCCGTCATGGGCCCACTTTCCCCCGAACCCCCCATCCGGGGGGATAGCTGTTGGGGAAGGGGAAGACCTGGGTTCACTTCAAGAGAGCTCTAACAAGTCCTAGCTACTGGCCCTTTCGGCAACACCTGCGAAGCAGATGTAGTCTCACCCGAAGTAGTTAAGAGGGGGGTTGCAGGACAAAGATGTCTACAACTAGGGGAATATCAAGTGGAACTAATACAACAATATTGTAGCATTCATGTGTCACTTATCAGCTAGATCTACTCTACACAACTATAGATCTAATCTAACACAATAATGCAAATGACAACATAACATTGACAGGAATCCAAGCATCAATCACACATACAACAGAAATTGTACGTGGTTCACCCTCTCTCTAGGGCTACGTCCACAAAACTGTACTTATGATATATTAAGATAAAGCTTACAGTTCTGATCTGTGCTCTGACCAACAGATCCTCTCTCTTCTTCTATCTTCCTCTCCCCTTCCCGCGCACCCAGCTGCAGGATATGATCTTCACACCCAGCTGAATATATTACAACACTAGAAGGCTCTCACTCTCAGTACTTCTCTCTCTCATAGTACAATAATCTCTCAATCAACCACAATCAATGGAAATACCCAATGCTACTGCCGACATGACCTAGGTCCTCTCGACGAGGTAATTGAAGAAATCAGAAGGCTGATGTTGAGTTCAGCAGCAGAGACTATCAACAATGAGAAGCTGAGTAGAAGGGAGCCTGCAATAGCAACAGGGCAACAACAACAGAAACAACGAAGCAGAGGAGTAGATGGACAACTCCAAGGGAAAGTTTGGGATCTAGGTGGATTTCAACACTGGAGAAGAGGAGCTCACGATCAGGAGATCATGATTTTTCCAGCTGAGGAGTATGATGTAGGAGCATCGCTCCAAGCCAGCTACGCGCCATCCAACCAACACATCAAGGCATGCATTCAATGGAAGGAGAGATGTGCAACCCTCTCATTTTTCAAAATTTGAAAATTGTATTAAATGTTGTAAGGTTGGTAGAGGAAAAATCCATGCATGTGCGTAGGCTTTAGATAAAAGTTGCCTTAAATGGTTGTAAGGTTGAGATCTAGATCTGATTTAGACTAGACAACCATTCAATGTAATTGAATGTAAATTAATGAGAGTTGGTGAGGATGGAGGGAAGCGCTCGAGGAGCCCCCTTTTGTAAAAAGATCTTCTTTTGTTTTCAATAGGGTAGAGAGGAGAGTAGAACAAAAAGAATAGGGAGAAGAGAGGAAGTTGTGACTCTATTGCAGTCCGAGCTCACATTGTAAAGAGGCATTTCATATTACTACAATCATAGTAGTTTTTCCTACATGTTTTTCTTCATGTGTTTGTGAGTTCATGAATGAATGTCTTTATGTGTTGATGATATGTTGTAGATGTATTTTAGATGTTCATTTTGCAAGGATAGATAGATTTTCCTATATGAGAGTTCTTTGATTTCAGGTTTGGATTCTTTGTGACTTCATGCAAGAGTGCATGATAGAGTACTGCGGTCTCTGAAAAGAAGTGCAGGAGTGCACTTCTGAATTCTGTGCAATTTCAGACAAAGACGTTACAGGAGGGTGCACCAGCTGAAGTCATGGACTCAAGGAGGAAGCCTCAAGGTTGCTGAACAACTTTAAGGAGAAATTATGCATAGGAGAGCATAGAGAGGAGAAGCATAATTGTTGAGAATTTTGTAAAGGCTCTGCCAGGAGGGCATTGGGCAGATGCACAAGATGCATTGAGGAGAACTCTATTTTGAGTTCGGCGAAAAGACAGACTCACTGAGGATTCTGGAGAACTCTGCCAGGTGGGCATTGAGTTGGTGCAAGTGTGCACAAGAAGAACTCTATTCTGAGTTCTGAGAAGAAGGAGAAGTGTCACAGGAAAGACGCTCACAGAGTTGTTGAATACTTTGTGGACTCAGCAAGGTGTGCTTGAGTAGAAGTCACCAAGAGGGAACTTATTAACCCTTTGTGTAAAGGAGGAAGACAGAGTTACTTAAGACTTTGCATTGGAGGAACAGTGCTTTGGAGCATAAGGTTCAAAAAATCTCAGGAGGAAGAAGAGTGCCTTTGCGTGCAATATTCCAACAGGAAGGAGCAAGAGAGGCCGAGACACTTTGAGGTCAGAGCCATAGATTTGAGCAGAGGAGATAGCACCATTTCGTGTAGAACTCCTGCAAGAGGTTGAAGAGATTGAAGAAATCCTTTAAGGATTCAAAGTAGCAAAACTCAGAAGGGGTAGAACCTATTTGAATTGATCAAAGGGATACATAGAGAGAAATTGTTTCGCAAAAGGAGGACACCAAGTCATTTGCCAAAATTCCTTTAGAAGCAAAGGTAGATGGTCAGAGTTCTCTGCGGAGAACTCACGAAATCGCGAGGACCGTAGGCTTGCCAGGAGTTGCAAGGTGGTTAGTGGATGAAGAAACCCATCACCTTAGGATCCATGGTCAACGTGAGCCATTGATCGTTCTTTGTGTAAGCCATTGGATCATAGTGGGAATTCAGGAATCATGAGGTTGGAGTGCAAGCCAAATCCTTGGTTTCTCCAAGTCCTGGAATCACGAAAGGGGTAACAAGAGAAGAAATGGATGGTGGAGATGCTTCATTGAGAAGTGAGAAATGTTGTGAGCCATTAGATCTCATAGATTAGAGAGAAGGTTAAAGGGAGTGTCTTTCGATACTCAAAGATTAGGAGGAGTAGCGACCATTGGATGAGAAACAACAGGAGCCGTTGATCCCCCTTTGGAGCGGAATTTCAGCATTTCGGCATTTCGACAATTCCGATGACAAGGAGCCAGGGCACTTTGCATTGAAAACCTCAAAGTCGTGAAATGTGACGTGTCTTTGGAGTAGGGCTATGGTCACGGAGGAAGCAGTCACATGGACTGAGATTTGGTTAGGGACTAATCGTCGTTGAGCCATTTCGGCATTTCAGCATTTCAGGGTTCGGGAAGTAGAGGAGGCTGTGATTTTGGAATTGAGAGTTTCAAACTCCTGGTATGCGGAATCCCGAAAAGGTCGCTATTTCGGAATTCGGGAATTAGCGCGACAAGTGATTTGGGGTTGAGAGTCATGAACTCCCGGTACACAAAATCCCAAAGAGAGAAAGGAAAAATTCCTTAAGGGTTGAGGGACAATAGTCGTTGCGCCCCAATTGGGATTTCAGGGTTTTGGGACTTAAGAGGTAGAGTTGCATGGTCAACACAACTCTCAGAATCACGAAGAGATAAACACCGAAAGGTGGGTCCCAAGTATCAGTCAGAGGGTACGTGCGGCGGAAGTCAAAGGAGTGGTCAAGGTTCGGAGAAAATCCTGAAAGAACGTAAGCCATTGGATCGAGGTAGGCCCACAATCGTCGATCTCGCCAAAGGAGAAATTTAGGAGTTCAGCGAATGCAATGACCAGTGGTTGGGGTCACTTCATTTCAAACTCCCGATTACCAAAATCCTAGTACAGCCAGGACCATTGGATCGAGGGAGGCTCATAGCCGTCGATCTCATCTAAGGGAGCGATTTCAGGTTTCGGGGTTTGAAGACTCTAAAGACTCGACTCTCTTTCATCATTGAGTCACGAAATGAGAAAAGTGTCTCATGGCTTGGCCAGAGGTCATATCTGGTTGTCCTGAGGAGGTGAAGACTCATGCCTGGTGCACGTTGTGTAGGTGGAGTTTTCATGAAGGAATTGTGGATCGGATTGATGGGGTTCCAGTGAGGGCCCGAAAGAACTATTTCAGTTCTGCAGATTCGAAGAAGATCGATCTTGTGCGGATCTTGGCCTGAGGGTTGGGGGTCTGCGTCAGTTTTGGTATCAGAGCTTGATTTTTGTCTGTATATTGCAGGCAGAGGGAGCTAGAGGAAAAGGAAGAAAGAGTGTTGAAGTTCTGTGATGATTATTGCAAGGTGCACAATAGTCAATAGAGATTTAGGAGGACTGTAGGAAAGGCTGGAAGCACTCACGGTTGCAGAGTGACAACAACAAGTTTGCCAGGAGGGTAGATAGGAATAGGAAGATAGATGCTGAAGGCCATGGACATGGTGGAAAGAAGAACCACCACCAGCAGAGAAAAGTTGAAATGGATAAAGAACTCGCTGAGGTGAAGATAAGGATGGAAGAGCTTGCATTGAGGGTGCATTAGAATGCAAAGACACATTGGGTGTATGAATGGCCTCTGAGGAGGAAAGAAAAATGGCTTGTTCAAAAGTTGTTGTCCAGGAAACAACAACAAGAGTTGAAGAAGTGGTTGAGGTGTGCTGAAAACCTCAGTGACACATAGCTGGTTAACATCTATGAGCCAGAAGTTGGAGAAACCCTCAGTGATGAGGAAGAGGGATCAGATTTAGATCTCATAAACTGCCAGGAGGGCAGAGATGAATTTTTGAATTGCCAGGTGGGCAATGGAATGAGATCAATGGAGGATCTCATAGACTGTCAGGAGGACAACAACGCAAATTCATATTGCCAGGTGGGCAATGGTATGAGATTAATAGAGGATCTCATAAACTGCTAGGTGGGCAGAGGTGGACTTTCAAGTTGCCAGGTGGGCAATGGAAGAATATCAGTGGAAGGTCTTGCGTACGGCTAGGGGAGCAGTGCTGAAAGTTTAGATTGTCAGGTGGGCAATGATAGGGGATCACTGGATCTCATAGAATGCCAAGTGGGCAACAAAAAATTCCCAAATTGCCAGGTGGGCTGGGGAAAAGAAGTGAGACTGTTTGAAAGTCTCAAGGACTCAGGAGTGAGTTCAGGTCAGCAAGGAGTGCTGATAAGTGAAGATTCATGTGGTTTTGCAGACCATGTGAATGAAGATGATGACAAGTTAAAAACTTGCACCATCCAGAAGGAGGATCAGAAGAGCATTCTGATGATTGGGGGAATTCAGGTATTCCTACTAGATAGCCCAATTGAGGGAAGAGCATGTGTTGTGGATGCAGCAACAGAAGGAGGATAGCCAAAAGAGACTGTCAAAGAAGAGGAAGAAGTGGAGCAGACACTGATGTTTGCCCAAGGAGAAGAAGAAGAGCATTCAACCGAGTTGCTCAAAAGTTTCATCCAGGAAGATGAAACAAAAATGACTGCAGCACTAGAGTCTGCAACAGAAGAGGAAGCAAACAACATGAATTTTGCTGTTCTGTATGAAGAATTGGAAGCCCTAGAGAAGAGGGTGATGGTGCAAAGTTTGCACATCCGACAAGCCAAGCTGGAAGAAGTTGGAAGTATGCTAGCAGGAGAAATGGCAGCAACAGAACTTCCACAGGAAGAAGCTGAGCAACAGTTCAGTGAGGAGACTACAGAGCTAGAGTCTGCAACAGAGTGGCCACTTAGTGCCACAAAGAGAGATAAAGATAGTAGGGGATATTGAGCAGATCTGCCCATTGAGAAGACAAAAGTGCGGCATAGAAGACTGCATACAAAGAGCTAGCCACTGGAGTAGCTGGACCAGGTAATTGAAGAAACCAGAAGGCTGATGTTAGGTTCTACAGAAGAGACTGGAAGCAATGAGAAGCTGAGCAGAAGGGAGCCTGCAAGAGTAGAAGGGTAGCAACAGTAGCAACAACGAAGCAGAGGAGTAGATGGACAACTCCAAGGGAAAGTTTGGGATCCAGGTGGATTTCAACACTAGAGAAGAGGAGCTCATGATCAGGAGATCATGATTTTTCCAACTAAGGAGTATGATGTAGGAGCATTGCTCCAAGCCAGCTACGCGCCATCCAACCAGCACATCAAAGCGTACATTCAATGGAAGGAGAGAGGCGCAGCCCTCTCATTTTTGAAAATTTCAAAATTGTATTAAATGTTGTAAGGTTGGTAGAGCCAAAATCCATGCATGTGCGCAGGCTTTAGATAAAGATTTCCTTAAATGGTTGTAAGGTTGAGATCTAGATCTGATTTGGACTAGACATCCATTCAATGTAATTTAATGCAAATTAATGAGATTTGGTGAGGATGGAGGGAAGCGCTCGAGGAGCCCCCTTTTGTAAAAAGATCTTCTTTTGTTTTCAGTAGGGTAGAGAGGAGAGTAGAACAAAAAGAATAGGGAGAAGAAAGGAAGTCATGAATCTGTTGCAGTCCGAGCTCACATTGTAAAGAGGCATTTCATATTAATACAATCATAGCAGTTTTTCCTGCATGTTGTTGTTCATGTGTTTGTGAGTTCATGAATGAATGTCTTTATGTGTTGATGATATGTTGTAGATGTATGTTAGATGTGCATTTTGCAGGGATAGATAGATTTTCCTATCTGATAGTTCTTTGATTTCAGGTTTGGATTCTTTGTGGTTTCATGCAAGAGTGCATGACAGAGTACTGCGGTCTTTGAAAAGCAGTGCAAGAGTGCACTTCTGAATTCTACAGAATTTCAGACAAAGACATGCCAGGAGGGTGCACCAACTGAAGTCATGGACTCAAGGAGGAAGCCTGATCCGGATTTATGTAGGAACACAATGAAATACAAAAATACACATAAACGCAGAGATGCAGCGGAAATAAGACTTCATTTCATTAATAACAAATGACTGAAATATGCTTATAGACAGAATGGAAATAAACTAGCTAGGGCGCTGGTAGCTTATCTCTAAGAAGAGATGTGGCTGCTACTCGCATCCATGAGAAGATGATTACAATGAGGCTCTAGAGGCATTTTTACAATAGACAAGAATGCCAAAAGTCATAGACATCCAAAAACCTAACCCTAGGAGATGAAGCGCCAAAAATCATGTGGGACCCGTTTGGGTAAGTTAGTACATCAACTTCTCGGGGTCGTAACTTTTGCATACGATCTCTGTTTTAGGCATGTGATAGCTCGTTGGAAAGGTATCGTCGAGGATATTCATTTTGGGGGATCAATTATGCCTTTGAATATCATTGAGAACCTCGATATAAAAAAACCTTCATTTAGGCCCTCAAAATGGCCCCAGAAGTTAAAACCTGCTAAAAATAGTAAATTGCCAAAATTGCCAGAAAACTGTTTTGAGCCAGTCGAAAAAGGTGGGTGGACACCGATATCCACCTGGATCAATCCTTCCTCCTTAGGAAGAAATGGTCCCCATTGTGTTGAGTTCCTCCATGAGATGAGGAAACTTCTGCTGAACTTGGTCCCTGGTGAGCCATTTTCCTTGGTGAAGGAGTTGGCCTGCTTTGACAACTCGATATAGTGGTATCCTTTGTTTTCGGGTGTGCTTGATCTGTGTATCCATGATCTGATCAGTTCTGGCTTGTTCCATGCAATCTGGATTTAACTCTGTTGGTGTGAGTTTTTCTACCATGTCGGATGTGTCTAGTAGAGGTGGAAAGTAGGGCCGAAGGCGGTCCACATTGAACACTGCGTGAAGACCAAGGAATGGTGGAATGCTGAGCTCAAAGGAATTTTCCCCTACAGCCTTGGTGAGGGTGTATGGCCCATATCAAAGTGGACGAAGCTTGCGGTGGGGTCCAGCGAGGTGCTCCTTTTGCAAATGAAGCCACACTTTGTCGCCCACTTGGAATTTGTGTGGCACCCGATGTTGATCATGTCGGTTCTTGTACTTAGCATTGGCTCTGTCCAAGATGTCATGAACCTGTTGGCGGATGTGTTGAATGTGCTCAATGAAGTTGTTTGCCTTATCTACCTCAGAGTGGACATGAGATGAATCTTCCTGAGTAGCCACAAACTGCATGGCTATGTCAATGGGACATAGTGGCTGGAATCCCAAGCCCACTTGAAAAGGGTTGTGGCTAGTTGAGCTACGGAGAGCTCGATTGTAGTTGTGTTGTACATAGGGGAGGCTCTCATCCCAGGTGCGTGGATGCTTTGAGTTGTACATGCGTAGAATGTGTACGATCATCCGGCTGACAACCTCTGTCTGGCCATCAGTTTGCGGATGGAAATCTATGGACTTGGTGAGCTTGGTGTCCAACATCGACCAGAGGCTGGACCAAAATGTATTGAGGAACCTATTGTCCTGATCTAAGATGATAGACTGTGGGATCCCAAAGTGTACCCACACTCGTTCAAAGAAGAGTTTAGCAGTGGCTTCTGCTGTGATATTCTTCTTGCAGGCCATCATAATGGACATCTTTGAGAATCGGTCGACGACCACAAAAACATAGTCATTTCCATGCTTAGTATAAGGAAGGCCCTTCATGTAATCCATAGAGATGGATTCCCAAGTTCGACTGGGGGTAGGAAGCGGAGTATAGAGGCCTTGCTTCTTGATGGTCGGTTTGGCAATGGCACAAGCAGTGCAGGACTTGATGTACTTCCCGACATCTTGTCGAAGGTTTGGCCAATAGAAATAATTTTGCAGTACTGCCACGGTTTTCTCAACCCCGAAATGCCCAGTGACTCGACTGTAGTGCGCCTCCCAAATCATCTTGGAACACTCGCTTGAAGGAACACAAAGGTGTCCCAAGTGACAAAGCAAGGCATCCTGGAGGTGAAAATTGGGAACTTTCTTACCCTCCAAGTGTGTATTGTATGTGTGGCCGAATTCTGGATCACTTGTGTAGAGAAGCGGCCAATCGGAAGTCTCGTGCCCACAAGAGTTGAGCACAGTGGTTAGCGCCATGATGGGTGGTCGAATGAGGCAGTCTGCAACATTATGGTGCTACCTTTTTTGTACTTAATGTTCAAATGAAACTGTTGCAGGTATGTGGACCACTTCTGATGGCGATCGTTCTGCAACTTCCCTTGTGTCTGTATGAACTGCAGGGGTCGGTGGTCTGTGTGGATGGTCGTTTCCTTTCCCAAAATGTAATGCTTCCATTGCCGACAAGCCTGCACAATGGAATACATTTCTTTGTCATAAGTGGGATACTTCCAGACTGTGTCGGAAAGTGTCTCACTATGATATTCCACTGGATGCCCATGTTGAGTAAGGACTGCCCCAATAGCATAGTCAGAGGCATTTGTCTCGATCTCAAATGGTTGTTGTAAGTCTGGTAGTGTGAGAACTGGTGCAGAGCAGAG
>SNQJ01S0001583.1:314250-335753 GCA_010110895.2 Picea sitchensis
ACCTAACCCTAGGAGATGAAGCGCCAAAAGTCATGTGGGCCCCGTTTGGGTAAGTTAGTACATCAACTTCCCGGGGTCGTAACTTTTGCATACGATCTCTGTTTTAGGCGTGTGATAGCTCGTTGGAAAGGTATCATCGAGGATATTAATTTTGTGGGATCAATCATGCCTTCGGCTATCATCGAGAACCTCTATCTAAAAAAACCTTCATTTAGGCCCTCAAATGGCCCCGGAAGTTAAAACCTGCTAAAAATAGTAAATTGCCAAAATTGCCAGAAAACTGTTTTGAGCCAGTCAGAAAAGGTGGGTGGCCACCGATATCCACCTGGATCAAAGCCTCAAGGTTACTGAACACCTTGAAGGAGAAATTGTGCAGAGGAGAGCACAGAGAGGAGAAGCAGAATTGTTGAGAATTTTGTAAAGGCTCTACCAAGAGGGCATTGGGTAGATGCACAGGATACATTGAGGAGAACTCTATTTCGAGTTCGGTCAGAAGACAAAGTCACTAAGGATTCTGGAGAACTCTTCCCAGGTGGGTATTGAGTTGGTGCAAGTGTGCACAAGAAGAAATCTATTCTGAGTTCTGAGAAGAAGGAGAAGTGTCACAGAAAAGATGCTCATAGAGTTGTTGAACACTCTGTAGACTCAGCAAGGTGTACTTGAGTAGAAGTCACGAGGAGGGAACTTCTTAAACCTTTGTGTAAAGGAGGAAGAAAAATTTACATAAGACTCTGCATTGGAGGAACAATGATTTAGAGCATAAGGCTCACAAAATCTCAAGAGGAAGAAGAGTGTCTTTGCATGTAATATTCCAACAGGAAGGAGCAAGAGAGGCGGAGACACTTTGAGGTTAGAGCCACAGATTTGAGTAGAGGAGATAACACCATTTTGTGAAGAAGTCCTGCAAGAGGTTGCAGAGATTGAAGAAATCCTTTAAGGATTCAAAGTAGAAAAACTCAGAAGGGATAGAACCTCTTTGAATTGATCAAAGGGATATAGAGAGAGAAATTGTTTCGCAGAAGGAGGACACCAAGTCATTCGCCAGAAGTCCTTGAGAAGCAGAGGTAGATGGTTAGAGTTCTCTGTGGAGAACTCACGAAATTGTGAGGACCATAGGATTTCCAGGAGTTGCAAGGTGGTTAGTGGACAGAGAAACCCATCACCTTATGATCCATGGTCAACATGAGTCGTTGATCGTGCTTTGCGTAAGCCGTTGGATCATAGAGGGAATTCAGGAATCATGAGGTTGGAGTGCATGCCAAATCCTTGGTTGCTCCAAGTCCCAGAATCGTGAAAGGGGTAACAAGAGCAGAAATGGACGATGGAGATGCTTTGTGGAGAAGTGAGAAATTCCATGAGCCGTTAGATCTCTCAGATTAGAGAGAAGGTTAAAGGGAGTGTCTTTCGATACTCAAATCTCAGGAGGAGTAGCGACTGTTGGATGAGAAGAAATAGGAGTCGTTGATCCCCCTTTGGAGTGGAATTTAGCATTTTGTCATTTCGGCAATTCCGATGACAAGGAGCTGGGGCACTTTGCATTGAAAACCCCGAAGTCGTGAAATGTGACGTGTCTTTGGAGTAGGTATGTGGTCATGAAGGATGCAGTCACATGGACTGAGATTTGGTCAGGGACTAATCGTCGATGAGCCATTTCAACATTTTGACATTTCAGGGTTTGGGAAGTAGATTAGGTTGTGATTTTGGAATTGAGAGTTTCAAACACTTGGTATGTGTAATCCCGAAAAGGTCGCTATTTCGGAATTCTGGAATTGGCGCGACAAGTGATTTGGGGTTGAGAGTCGTGAACTCCCGGTACGTGAAATCATGAAGAGCGAAAGGAAAAATTCCCGAAAGGTTGAGGGACAATAGCCGTTGGGCCCCAATCAGGTTTTCGAGGTTTCGGGACTCAAGAGATAGAGTTGCATGGTCAACACAACTCCCAGAATCATGAAGAGAGAAATGTTGAAAGGTGGGTCCCAAGTATTAGTCAGAGGGTACGTGCAGCGGAAGTCAAAGGAGTGGTCAAGGTTCAGAGAAAATCCCGAAAGAACGTAAGCCGTTGGATCGAGGTAGGCCCACAACCGTTGATCTCGCCAAAGGAGAAATTTAGGAGTTCAGGGAATGGAATGACTAGTGGTTGGGGTCACTGCATTTCAAGCTCCCGGTTACCGAAATCCCAGTACAACTAGGACCATTGGATCGAGGGAGGCTCATAGCCATCGATCTTGTCTAAGGGAGCGATTTCGGGTTTCAGGGTTTGAAGAGTCAAAAGAATCGACTCTCTTGCATCGTTGAGTCGCGAAATGTGAAAAGTGTCTCTTGGCTTGGCCGGAGGTCATATCTGGTGGTCCTGAGGAGGTGAAGACTCATGCCTGGTGCACGTTGTGTAGGTGGGGTTTTCTTGAAGGACCTGTGGATTGGATTCATGGGGTTCCAATGAGGGCCCAAAAGAACTATTTCAGTTCTGTAGATTCGAAGAAGATTGATCCTGTGAGGATCTTGGCCCGAGGGTTGGGGGTCTGTGTCACAAAACCCTAATTACCCAAAACCCTAGTTCAACTTGACCCGCATTTTTTGGGCTTTGTCAGCCTGTCTTTCCTTCCTCATCACGCGGTGCTCCAAAGAATACAATGGTGGCTTTCTTTGCTTGCTGAGTTGTCAATAATTCTTTTCTCTTTCTGATCTGTCATCCTTGATATCCTCATCCAACGACTTGCTTTTTCGTACTTAACTCCATCTTTTTTTCTCTTTTGCTTACTTCGACCCAGTGACAGTCACTGTGTTTCCCGTGCAGTTCTTGTTTTACCTTTTCTTCCTTGATATTCACTTCCTTCCATAACTAAGGGCCTCATTTTACCTTTTCTTCCTTGATCTTCACTTCCTTCCATAACCAAGGGCCAACAGCCCCCCAACACTCACCTGTGACTCGTCTCAAGGCACTTCAGTTCTGATCCTTCCATGTCACTTCAACTTTTGACTGCAGAGTGCAACCTTTTCTTTCTTCTCCATGTCTCCTTCCCTTCCTTGTGCATACTATCTTTTTTATGTCTGGTACCCAGTTTCAACTGCACCTGGTACCTAGACCCTTTTCTCCTTGATTTTACTGAGATTTGCGAGGCGTTTGGTTGTCATAGTACAACTTCAACATATTCCCATTTACTAACCCCTCTTTCCATTCTCCCTTCAATGTCTTCAGTTGTACAGCTCCTGCTTCTGTAACATAGGCGATCTCATATGGTCTGAGCCAATGCGTTCTAAACTTCCCTAGATATTTTATGAATTTATTGTTATACACCAGTACTAAATCACCTTGCTTAAACACGTTCTTCTTGATGTGTCTGTCATGATAGGGATTCTCTCTTCCCTTCTATACTTGCTGATGGAATCCTGCAATAAATTTGTCTTGTTCTAGTTCAACCAGCTGGGCAAGCCTCTCACGAACAACACCAGTATCATCCATGTCTGTAAATGCAGCAATTATTAAGCTTGGTACCAAGTACTCCATCAGGACAACAACTTCAAGACCATTAACCAACTTGAAAGGGGTGTGTTGTTAATTTCTTTCAAGTGGTTCTATAATCCCAGAGTACTAATGGTACTCTTAAATCCCAGTCATCCTTGTTCACACTGCAAATATTTGTCAATGTTGTCTCCAAGATTTTGTTGAATGATTCAACCATTCTGTTTTCTTGTGGATGGTAAGGCGTACTCTTCTGGTGGTGGACTGCAAATTCTTTAGTTAGGGCTTCAACTGTCTTGTTGATGAAATGATTGCCTTGATCGATCATAAGGGTCTTAGGGCATCCAAACCTGGTTATTATGTCATCAAATATAAAACACGTAGCTGTAGTTGCACTACAGTCCTTGACTGCTCTTGCTTCATCCAATCTAGTCAGGTATTCTGTCACAATGATAATATACCTTGCTCCTGTGCGCTTTCCTGATGGGTTTATAGGTCCCATGAAGCCAATGGCCCACTTTTCAAATTCTTGTAGGGTCATCTATGGTGCTAGTGGCATTTTGTCTCTTCTAGATGGTTTTCCAACTCTCTGGCATACATCACAGGCTCTGGTATACCCTTTAGCATCTCCGTATAAAGTAGGCCACCAAAGGCCAGTTCACATAACCTTCTGCGCAATTGCTTTGTCTATGTAATGTCCTCCTACGATGCCTTCATGAGATTCTGTGAGGATCAGTGGGTGCTCTACTTCCATCACACATATTCTTATTATCTCATTAGGTCCCATATTATATAGCTGAACAACTATCAGTGAAAATTTTGCAGCACGCACCACTAGTTGTTTCTTCTAGGAAATTGTATACTCACTTGGAGCCATTCCTGTTGACAAGAATTGGAGTATGTCTGTGAAGTGGTCATCCATATTCCTAATGGCAAGCAACTATGCATCCGGTAGTGTATCCTCCAGACTGGTGGGTTCTTCTCCATGTTCCAACCTCGACAGGTGGTCAGGTCCCTTGTTCATTCTTCCTGGCTTAACTATGATCTCAAAATCATATTCTTGAAACAGGAGAATCCATCTGCATATTCGCCCCCCCAACACTGGCTTGTTCACCAGGTACTTCAGCACAGAGTGATCAGTAAACATTTTAAAGTGTCTTCCCAACAAGTAGTGGAAGAATTTCTGTAATGCATACACCATGGCTAATCCTTCTCTCTCTGTAGTGGTGTAATTAATTTCTGCTGTAGATAGATTTCTGCTGGAAAATGCTAATGGATGATCAATGTCCCCTTCTCCAGGTTGTGCTAGTACTGCTTCTAATGCAATGGAAGACGCATCAACATGCACATGAAATTCCTCGCTCCAATTTGGAAAGACCAGAATAGGCGCAGTCAGCATCTTTTGTTTTAGTGTGTTGAAGCTTTGTTGGCATTCTTATGTCCAACCAAAATGACAGTCTTTCTTCAATAACTTCTCCATTGGCGCAGTAATCTGAGCATATCCTTTGATAAATTTTCTATAATAGCTAGTATGTCCTAGTGCAGTGCATAGTTGTTTGACTGAGGTAGGAGGTGGCAAATGAACTATAATTGCAATTTTGGATGGGTCCACCAATAATCCTTGCTTGCATACAATATGACCTAATAATACTCCAAATGGTGAGAAGAAGATGCACTTCTTCAAATTCAAATCAATTTGACATTGCCTGCATTTATCCAACATTATCCTTAGACATTCAATATGGTTTTTCAACAAACTAAAAATAGTCCAGTCATCAAAATAGGCTTCTAAGAACTTATGCAAAAATTCTTTGAATGCTTCAACCACCTCCCTAGAAAAGATGGTTGGGGCATTCTTCAGTCCAAATGGCATCACTATGTATTGGTAGGATCCCCATTCTGTGGAAAATGTGCTCTTGTGGTGGTCCTCTTTGGCAGTTAGGATCTAATGATATCCTGAAAACCCATCTGTAAAAGAATATACCTCCCGGCCTCCCACATTGTCTAATACTTCATTGATGAATGGTGTAGGGAAGGGGTCATGCAAACATGCATCATTTATCTTTCTGAGCTCCACACATATTCATATCTCACCTGTCTTCTTGTCTTATACTACCATAGGGCTGATCCACTCCGACTCTTCGACAGGTTCAATAATCCCTGCTTCCAGCATTCTGTCGAGCTCAATCTTCACTTTTTCCTTATATTTCGGGTTCAATCTGTAGGGTCTTTGCTTGATTGGATTCACATATGGTTTCAAAGGTATTATCATATTTCCCATAGGTCCTTTGATACCCTTCATATCAGTGAACTTGGTCGGGAACAAGTCCCGATACTCGTGTAATAATTCTGTAATTTTGTCAATGGTAGCAGCATCCCAGTAATCTCCGACATTGGCAAGCTTTGGTGTCTCCTCTATCCCAATATTGAGTTTATTTATCTTAATCCTCTGTCCAATGAATGGTAGTTCAACTCCTAGTCCTTCCACATCCCTGTGGCCTTCCATCTTAGCAATCTTTAGCTTCCTCGGATCATCATCTCTGTCGCCATTAATGTTGTAACATCCTTGTAATTTCTGGAATGGTGTAGTCCATTCGTCCTCTTCTTGCTCCAAAGGGAGGCTAGATGCCTCCTTAAATACTTTCTGCCTCGAAATATTTAATGCTTGATCTACTGAAGGAAATTCACTTTCAAACAAAAACGTGGTTACAAAATTCTGAAGCATACCTTCCTAATCTGCAGTGATAAGGCGTAGCTCCACTTGAAGGTACTAGTTAATAGGGGTCATGTCCAGAATGTTAATGAATCTGTGTACCCATTGTTCTCAAGGAATGTCACTCCAGGCCTCTTCACAGCTTTGTACATGGTCGTTTGGGCATCTTTGACCTATGTAACTCACTTCATAGCTTCCTACTTGTGTTGAAAACCACGTTGTCATCAAGGTTCGACATTGTGTCCAGTCTGTGATATTTCTTTTATGTGTCCCCCACCATCTTGCTGGTGTAGCTTTCAGGGCCTCGTCCATATCCAACAACCTCTTTTGTGCTGGTACAATTGCTTCAAAGTCCATCAAGAAGGATTCTAAAGGATTCAGACCATCAAAGGTAGGTTAGTTATTGTCGTACCAATCCAACGAACTTCTCTGGTCAGTCAAGCACATCTCCTTGCGGATACTTCATACATCTGGTTTTTCCAATTCTCCAGCACTTCTTCTAAATCTGATGAACATGCGATGTCACTTCACCAGCTTAGATTCCCATCGACAGTAGGGTTGATATAATCCTACTGTCTGGTTGTTAATTTATAGATGTTTTCCAGCTTATATGCGTAGTCTTCTTCTCTGATGAGATATGTATATCGCATACCTTAATATAGATCTAATGGTGAAATGACCTTAAGGCCATCTCCTTCAAATGTCATGCATCTTTTCTTTAAATCGACCACAGTAGAATTGTTGAAGGCCTAATCAATTCCTAGTAATGCAGGGTAAGGGAAACTATCATCAACAATTTCAATTACCTCAAAGTCTGCAAAGGTTCTAACTCTGTCGATGTCCACAGGGACATGCTCCAATCATCCAAATGGGCTGACAGCTTGTTTATTAGCCATGCGAAGCCTAATAGAGGAATACATCATCTTGGGTTTTCCCATCAATGCCCAAGTTTGCTTCGTCATGACGTTGACATTCGACCCTAAGTCGAGGACCACATAGTCTATATCATACTCTCCTATTTGCGCATTCAAATGTAATTCTTTGTTTGTTCTTCTCTTCTTACTAATCTGGTGTACTGACCTGTTCATCAAGGGGTCTACCTTTCCTAGCTCATACTGCCTGATTAGGTTATGTAACTCTTGTACAACTTTCTCATCTTGAATTAATTTAAGACAAGTGTACAAAACGTCGATGAGCGTACTTACCTCTTTTCCTTCTTTATGCGCATCCGATTGATCAAGTGCCTGAGGCATTCCATACTCTTTTACTTCTAGTTGCGTTCTATATGAGGACCCTTAGTTCCTCTTGAACTCTTGTCTTTCTTCCTCAAAGATTCATCTTTCTTTCTTTGCATCAAAAGCCTGAGTCTTCTTCTCAGCTTTCCTGATACCTGAATCTTTTGCGATCTTTCTTTGGGTTGTTCTATCTTCTGTTGTAGCAATGCCTCCTCGAGTAATGGAAATGACTCTAGGGTCAGTTCCATGAGGTTCAACATATATCAGTTGTACTTGTGGGTTCTGTTGGGGTCCTCATCTTTCCTGAAGCTTAGTTAGTAGTACATGGCATTCCTCTATGACATGCTCGAAGGAGTTACAATAACTGTAGGTTGTGTAAGGATTCTGACAATCCCTTGCCAAGTGTCATGGCTATGCATAGTTATAACAGATTATTTGTCCTCAGCCTCAGACCATACCTCCTCCTCCTCCTCGTCCTCTATATCCACCCTGAGGATTGAAGTTTCCTTTCCCTAGAGAGTTGTACTACAGAGTGTTTCCTTCTTGTCGTGCTTCACCTTGAATCTTGTATATGTCCCTTGACCTCTCATGCATGAGATCGTAAGCTATATAATCTCGATCATCGTGCCCCACTAATTTACAGAATGTGCAATACAAGTTTGTGGGTGTCTGAACATACTTCTGCATGTAATAGCACTCACTTGGGTGATGCCTATTTCTGCACACATCACACCAGGGTAGGTTAACTTGCTTTAAGGGGCTCGATGCTCCTGAGGAAAAATACTCATGAAATAAGGGACAGTGTTCCTTATCATGACCTTCTGATCTACATATTCCACACTAGACATCTTCCCTTTTGTCTTTTCCCTTATCTTTCTTCATATCCTCGACCTGTAAAGAAAAACTTGTTAGCTAACTAGAGATTTGGCTCATGCCTGAGCTTGATTCTCCCATAGGTGTTGATTCAAGCTTCATGGCGATTTCCAAAGATTTTTCCTACGATGCAATCTTCTGTTGCATAAGAGGGACTCTGATATGTGGTAATAATGCAATGATGAACCATTCTTTGTTCTATTCATCGAGGATTTGAAAAGTTAATCGACCTGTTAGGGTCTTGAATCTCTGGTCGAACTCCCAAATAGGTTCTGCTACCTTTTGTTTGATCTCTTTTAGCTCTGTAATACATTGTGACTCCAACTTAGGTTTCTTAAACTCTGCAATCAATTCATTCTTGATCTCATTTAGTGGCTTAGGCTTCGCCAGTCCTTGGACAAGTTTCATGTACCATCTCAGTGCGTGGTCCCTCAACGTAGTGATGAAATGGGTTCTCTTACTGGCTTCGTCGGTGATACTTTTAATATTCCATATAGCTTCACAAAGAAACCAATGTTGATCTGGATCTTTATATCCATCTCCTCTAAAGATAGGGAGCCTCATTTCATCTGCCATAGAGCTGACTAGGATTCTTTTCTGAGTAGATGTTGAGCTACCAGTAACAGTGCTATGAGGACTCTGGTGGTTCTGACTATTCTGACTGCTAGGTACTGTTGAGACAATAGGAGGATTAATGTTACTTACTTCAGTGGTCTGTGCAGTTCCTGAGGTTTCTTGATATCTTTGGTGAAGTTCTTCAGCTTCCCTTCTTCTGTTCTGGTGGGCTCTGAATGTTCTTCGTCGGTTAGATCTATCTCTTCTCCACTGTAGAAACCCTCTTCTCTATATTTTTTCTTAAACAAGTTCTCAAGGTGAACCCCTCAGAATACTTTCCCATTGCGCGTATGTCCTACTTCTGTGTCCCTGCCACTGTCCGAGTTCTTGAACATTATCCTTTTCAAGTCCGACCAATCTACTATATCTTCAAGATGTGGCTTTCATTCAAGAGAATCTTGATTCTCAGCTTCAGAAAGTGAAAACATTTTCCTCTCGGTCCTTTGAAAAATTATCTTTTGTCTTGGTTATATGATTATGTTTTGTCAACATCAAACTCGGTGATATACCCTCCAATGGTACTATCAAACCAATGATATACTGCTCTAGATACAACGTTGTCAACTCTCTTGACCTTCTGGATCAATGCCAGTGTCCAAACCACAGAAGGTCTAGATCTGATCTCGAATTGGGTATCGGCTAACCTAGCCAACCACTCAAACAACTCCTAGTGGATTCCTCCAAAGAAGATCTCGTGAATGTCGGTGAAGATGTATCTTTGTAGACAATCTTCAGTACTCAGTTTAGGGTTCTTATTCTGGGCTTCAATGAAGTCCCTCTCTTGATCCTCTATCCACTTTTAAATCTCGGTCTTTGATGGGAACCACCTTGACATTCCCTTAAAAATATTTTGGTCCTGGCAACAGAACCATTTGTGGGGGCAGGGGCAAACCCGGGGCTCACTCCAAGAGTGCACCAACAAGCCCTAGCTACTGGCTCTTTCAGCAACATCTGCGAAGCAAATGTAGTCTCACCCGAAGCATCTAAGAGGGGGGTTGTAGGACAAAGATGTCTACAACTAGGGGAATATCAAGTGGAACTAATACAACAATATTGTAGCATTCATGTGTCAGTTATCAACTAGATCTACTCTACGCAGCTATAGATATGATCTAACACAATAATGCAAATGAAAGCATAACAATGATAGGAATCCAGGCATCAATCACACATACAACACAAAATGTATGTGGTTCACCCTCTCTCTAGGGCTACACCCACTTAACTGTGCTTATAATATATTAAGATAAAGCTTATAGTTCTGATCTATGCTCTGGCCAGCAGATCCTCTCTCTTCTTCTCTCTTCCTCTCGCCTTCCTACACACCCAACTACAGGATCTAATCTTCGCACTCAACTGAAGATCTTACAATACTAGAAGGCTCTCACTCTTAGCACTTCTCTCTCTCACAGTACAATAATCTCTTAATCAACCACAATCAATGGCAATACCCAATGCTACTACTGATGTGACCTAGGTCCTCTCGACCTCTATTTATACATTACAGTCCCTCACCAATAGCCTTAGGTCGAAACCTAGGTGTCAAAACCCTAATTACCCAAAACCCGAGGTGTCTAAAACCCTAGGTCAACTTGACCCACGTTTTTCAGGCTTCGCCAGCCTGTCTTTCCTTCCTCGTCATGCGGTGCTCCAAAGCATCCAATGGTGGCTTTGTCTGCATGCTGAGTTGTCCATGCTTCTTTTCTCTTGCTGATCTGTCATCCCTGATCTCCTCATCCAAAAACCTTCTTTTTCGTACTTCGCTCCATCTTTTCTTCTCTTTTGCTTACTTCGACCAAGTGACAGTCACTATGTTTCCCACAGAGTTCTCATTTTACCTTTTCTTCCTTGATATTTTCTTCCTTCCATAACCAAGGGCCTCATTTTACCTTTTATTCCTTGATCTTCACTTCCTTCCATAACCAAGGGCCAACAATAGACCCCCCAGACCCCGTAGAGGGGGTACCCCCCCTCTGCACTCCCCCGGGTGGAAGAGTGTACATACTTCTGGGTTGTAAAGTATTCATGGGGGTATAAACACGGTTGAAAACAAGGACCTCTGAATCAGGAAGATAATCAGTCTCCACAACCAACATCAACCATGGACCAACATGTACCAAACAACCTGTAATAAATTTGTACCATAAACAATTGCATCAACAATGAACCAACCTGTACCTCAACTTGAAAACCTTCCTTAATTTTAACAACAAGAGACTAGCATGTTCATGAAACTTTACTTTAGTCTCACATGACTAGTTTTAGATTAGTCAACAACCCTAACTTGAAATAATCATAACTATGTACATGTAATGAATAAAGATTAGAAAATAGTACACAATGTTCTTCAGTGTGTTTTATGCAATTTCTCCAGGTGTCACTACTTGGAACCTCTCAAAAAAGGAGTTATAACAAAAATGGTATACCTTGTTGAATTTTGGCTTATTCTAGAGAGAGAACTTGTAGAGCGTGCCATGCACGAAATATTTGTTGTATGGATCTGAAAAGTTTACACAGAATACTACAAACTATACTCTAACCAACACATTTAGTCTTACTGAATTTGGATCTATTATGAAAACGTTATGACGTTTTTACCCGAAACATTTGTTTTAGACTAGTTTCAAGACTAACCAAAGACCCTATTTTCCAAGGTGTGTAACTCCAAAAATAAAATGAACCACAAGAAAAAATGGTGAGATGACCTATAAATAAAATGACCCACAAGAGAAAATGGTGAGATGACCTGTAAATGACATACCTTAGAAAGAATCATCAAAAGAATTTATCCTCCCTTGAATTTCGACCTTCTTTACTTCACCTTCACTCTGAAATCCGGCTTAGATATCCTTTGGTTACCTCAGTTACCTGTACATATTCAATATGCTCAAGTGTGATTTAAAAATGAGAGAGTGTTGCCTCTTATTTATACTTTCATGTAGCTTCCTTAGAAGCATCTTCTAGACCACTTTGTCCACATAGCCACTTTGTCCAAGTAGTCACCTATGTCCAACTTTGCCCAATTTTCCACCTGTCCATATATCCAATAGCCACTTGACTACTTAATCCATTTTCCTCATTTTAGGGTTAACCTTCTTATAACCACTTTCCATAATTATAAATTTCTCCATTTACTTTATTATTTAAATAATCCTCCTTGACTTTGTCACTTCACTTTATTATTTAAATAATCCTCTTTGACTTTGTCACTTCACTTTATTATTTAAATAATCCTCTTTGACTTTGTCACTTCAATTTATTATTTAAATAATTTCTTCTTTGTAAGAACTTTGACTTCTTTGACTTTTTGGGGGTTCAAGCCAACATATGAGGGTCCTCCAACTTCGTAAGGCCATAACTCTCAAACCGTGAGGAGTTATGTGACGTTTGACATACCACCAAAAATGGCATGACATGTACTATCCATCTAGAATAGTCTTACCTACAAATATATCAAACCACATACCCTTATACATCAAACAAACTTTGGTCCATCACCCAAACCTTTGTGCTACCAAAATTCGCTATCAGACTTTATTCAATGGTTGACACCAATGAAAACCAACCCAATTAATCAACATATCTTCTCTTTATTCTAGTGTTGATACCTTAGGATCAAATCTCATAGGAAAAGATCTTAGTACCTTTTGAACAATTACAGATTCTTTAATTTCTTCTCCCAATCCTATGATTGCATTTACTGTTTCAGCGACTCGTAAGAAGTAAGCTGCAATATTCTCATCTTACTTCATATTTATTTGTTCGAACTAACCTCTATAAATTTGAAGCTTTGCTGCTGTGACTTTTTAAACTCCTTCATAAATATTTTGGAGCTTGTCCCAAATATCTTTAGTGGATTTACAATGTATAAATTTGGTGTATACTGATTCACAAAGACCATTGAAAAGTGAATTTGTGGCTTTGGAATTATTTTTCCCGAGTTTCATTGCTCTTTCATTTGTCGACGAAACTTCTAGTTCTTTGTATCCATATACAACTGATTGCCAAGATCCAAATCCTTGTGCCTGTATATATGTTTTCATCCTTCTGCTCCAAAATGCATAATTTTGTCCATCAAATTGTGGTATTCCATTTTTATACATGTTGTTTCTCTCCATGATCTACCTTTCAATGGTTAAACTGATTTCTAAAGGATCCTGCTCTGATACCAATTGTTGGATTACTGAGAGGGGGGTGAATCAATAATAGAGTAATATAAACCTTTTCAACCATATAATACAAGTGTTATATCAGTGTAGCATTATCATCCCATAATTGCAGAGTAAATAAACAATGAATAAATGAGAAATCATACACATACACATTACACCAATGTTTTTACATGGAAACCCAAGCGGGAGAAAACCACAAAATGATTTTTCTTATATTTCTTGAAGAATTACATTCATTGGAAGCACCAAATTCCTTTGTTTTCCAGCTGCAACTGTAAGGAGGCTCCAACCCCCTAGTTTCTCAGGCTACAACCTGAGGGAAGCTCCAACTCCCCAATTCTCTGGGTACAACCAAAAGGAGGCTACAACCCCCTATGTTCTCTGGATACAACCGGAAGGTGGCTACAACCACCTGTCCCTGCCCTGTCCAACCACCCTGACATATAAGTAGAATGATGGAACCACTTTCACACTATCACTGTGAGATATATTGTTGTAAACCTGCACCAATCAACCTGCACCAAATAACCTGTACCATTAACCTGAACCATGCATCAACCATGCATCAACCTGTACCTCAACCTATAATCAACCTATACCATAAAGGAGGCTACAACCCCCTATGTTCTCCGGCTACAATCACCTGTCCTTTCCCTGTCCAACCTCCTTGACGTAGAAGTAGAATGATGGAACCACTGTCACACTATCACTGTGAGATATGCTGCTGTAAACTTGTACCAATCAACCTGTAATCAACCTGTAACAACCTATACCAATAACATGTTCCAACGTGTATCATACATCAACCTATACCTCAACTTGTACCATAAACAAATGCATCAACCATGCACCAAACCTGTAAAAATACCCTGTCACAATAACCTGTCGAAACAACCTGTAATCAAGCTGTACCATAAACATGTGCATCAACCATGCACCAATCTATACCTCAACCTGTACCATCATTGAGTGAATCAACCATGCTCCAAATATGTACCAATCATGCATCAAATACAGATCAACTATGACTCATCAAGATGTACCAACATCATCAACTATACACCTCATGTATGTGCCAACTCATCAACCACTTGTCTCAACCATGTACCTCAACCATACACCAAGTACATATACCAATATAGCCATCAAAAGTTCTCTCACAATACATCACACTATCCATAACCAAAAACCATAAAACCTTACATCAAACCATGTGCCACAACCTCATTGTTATGTAGCCTCAAGCTAAACCAACAACTTCAAAAACACATCACAACCAAAATACCAATACCCATATGCCAAATACCAACAACAAAATACCAACTGTATCCCTCAACAAATATGATATATGCAGCAATACAGAACATCCAATACCATCTCAAGAGATAAACCCTAGCTCACAAAACATACCTCAACCAAGATGTGCCATATCTCTCATAAATAGACCCCAACCATGTTGTTGCCGCGATTTTTCTGCCGTACGTTTTCTGCCACACTTTTTCTGCCTCAAATTTTCTGCCATGAATTTTCTACCGTACTTTTTCTGCCACAATTTTTCTACCACACTTTTTCTGCCGTGATTTTTTTGCCACGATTTTCTGTCGCAATTTTATTGCCCCACTTTTCTTACCGCACTTTTTATGCTGCAATTTTTCTCTATCAGTAATACCTTCCCAAATAACCTTTCACAAAAATAGATATTCAATGATATTCAAGTGTGTTTAAATGAGAGAGCCTTGCCTCTTATTTATACTTTCATGTAGCATCCCACTTTCCTTATTTTAGGGAGTTCTCCATTAACTTTATTATTTAAACAATTTCTTTTACAAACACTTCGACTTTTTGTGGCTTCTAGATGACTCATGAGGGTTCTCCAACTTCACATGGCCATAATTCTATATCTGTGAGGATTTATGTGACGTTCCACATACCACCAGAAATGGCATGAAATGTACTATCCATATAGAATAGTCTTACCTAAAAATATATCAAAAATCATACAATTATCCATCAAGAAAACTTGGGTCCATTATCCAAACCTTTGTGCTACCGAAATTTGCTACCAGATTTTCTTCAAGGGTTGACATCAATGGAAAATAACCCAATTAATCAATAGTTTCCTGCAACTCCAACATTGTTATTACAAGTTGGGTTTGTCTTGTGTGGTTGTTTGATAATAACACAATCATCCAATTCATGCTTGTTCTCTACAACTGTGGGAGCAATGTCCCTACTCTTGCTAGTCCTCCTTTTCTTTTTTCCCCTCACAACCTCTGCCTTTGGGATAAAAACCATTGCTTCATTTTGCTGGGAAAAGTAATGAAAACAACATCAGAGAAAGGAAGACAAAAACATGAACTGCAACATATAGATATAGGATCAAAATATTACGTTATTGGTAGTGAAGATGCCTTTGTTTGCAATAACCTGTGAAAGTAACTGAGTGCCAGAACTCCTACAATATCCCCACAAGTTTAATAAAAGGAAATATAATGAATGAAATCCTTAGAATCATACTCTAAGCAATGGGTTGTTGAGGAAGGAATGATCTAACCTTGTAATAGGGAGAGAGACATGAGAAAGAGGTTTCTTGTAAATAGAAATAGAATCACATATCAGGTTTAGAAAAGACTCAAGAGAGCTTGTTCCAATACATGTATTTTTGTCTCTCTTTATGTCACATAACTAGTCTTTATAGTCATCTATGAAAAATTTGAGCATATTAATTTCCATAGGGTTTAATAGTTAAAATAACACACCCATTGAGTCCTTCCTTGGTGACATTGTATCTACCACCAACATCTGACACAATGTTACAAATATCTCCAAGAGATCTCCTATTGTTTGCAGCTTGTGACACCCTCTGGTTAGGGACCATTTTTGTAGAAACTGCTTTTGTTTTAGAAAAAATAAATTACCAAGCCAACCATATGCAACTAAAAAATAAAAGAACAGATCATGTAAGTCTTTAAGAATGAAGTATAGTTTTTCCAATGAAGTAGATTTTTTCCAATGAAGTAGAGTTTAAGAATGAAGTAGATCATATTACCAGATATTTTTTCCGTTTGAATGTCATCAATATGTGACAATTCAATAGTCTCAAACTTGTTTTGGCCAATCCTCCAATCCTAGGGCCCCATATCTAAATATGGTATTTGAACCAATGACTCCAATATGGTTATCGTTAACTATCTAGACCTATCGTTATAGATGGGAATGAATCTAGTACGGTAGCATAGGAATCTTTCTTTGCTCTCTTCCTCTCATTTTCCTCCCTATCTCGAAAGTGTCACATGAATCAAGGGGTTGGAAAATATCGATCCATGATGGTAGAGGGTTGAAGGCTTTTGAAGAGATAACACCAAGTGTTCTCATAATCCCTCTTTGTATAACTATGGAAAGTACATTAGAGTATTTAGAAGAGGAGGGAGAGGTTTGGATGATGTGAGAGAAACCCCTAACTATTTCTCGCATGTTCAAATTTAAAAGGATGTTGTTTACTTCTCCCTTTGTTCCTCCTTCTGACACTTCAGTGCTAGCCTTCATTGTTTGAATATCCTCACCACTATGATCATTTCTCCTTTTCCTTTTCTTGTCCCCCCAACATCTTCAATTCCCTTCTTCTTCTCCTCTTCAGGCCTTCTATTTTCTTTCTCTGCTCGTCCTCTTTCCTTTTTCCTTGACTCCTCAATAACTTTATTGGTTTCTTCTCCTTCTTCTGAGAATATCTTTTCCTCTATCACTTCTATTTATTTCTTGGCCATATCTTCTATAGACTCTATGGAAACCTCGTCTACTTCCTTTGCATATTCCTTGACAAAAATTTCATCTCTACTTTTCATCCTTTGTTTCTGTACTTTCTCATTCCTCCTCCTTTTCATCTTCCTCTATCCATGTCCTCCATTACCTTCCCATGTCACTAAAAATTAACATAAAACTAAGTTTGAAATGTGTACCTTTGATAGAAAACAAAAAATAACTTATTTAATCACTTAGCAGAGTTCCAATGTGGTTAAGTCAATTAAGAGAGGTTATGGTTTCATTGTATCATTTTATATATCTCACTATATTCTTACAATCCTGGATAACTATATATCTGATTCGATTGACTAAAGGTACAACCAAATAGGTACCTGTTAGATATTTCTTCCTCAAGTGAGGGAAGCTCATGACAAATAGAGGGAAATGTGACTGCATCTAGTAGATATGATACACAAACAAGGACCATAGGTGAAAAGGTCAGAAGAAAATTTCATAGACACATGGAATTTTTTCTTTCCAAAGGCGGATCATGCTCTTATGATTATGAGATCATAGGAGACATAGAGGTGCCACTCAAGTATAAGCATTAGGTGAAACAATGGGTACCTAAGGAACTTCCTACGTTAGACACTGACTTCATTGTCAACAATAGGATGTATGCACCATCCTCCCTGCATGGCCTAGGTCTATTTTCCATGGATGGAATAACTGTAAAATACAATATAATAACTAAATTGATGGACTATGTCGGATGGTGATACAATTATAATGATTGGATGCAGATGGTCTGGTACATGCAAAATATGCGGAGATATGCACTTGCTGAAAATTATATACATATAATAAACAACATTAAAAATAAGGGAGTCAGTATCTATATTGATGGAAGGCCTAAATCTTCCAACAATATCACATGGTATATAAACAACACACGACCTGGGACAAAAAACAAGAAATTGAGTTTCATAAATGAGGGATGCGAAGGGAATCAGGTAGTTGTGTGCGGAATGAAAAAGATAGCTCATGGGGAAGAGTTATTAGTGGATTACCATTTGAATCAAATAGAAGCATAGACTAATAGTGTGCGGGTACTTATGCAACACCTGTTTAAGCAACCTCTACTTATTGCATTATATATATATCTTTAACAATGTTTTAAATATTTCATGGTCCCAATTTTATAATAATGTGGGAGGTTGATCGTGGAAAAGTGCTAGCCACAGAACATGTAAACGATTAACAATTTCGATTTACATTTAATGCAAATTTTATTATTTCTTGATATAATTTTATTTGTGTGGAAATAAGTTTTTTGTTATCGTTAATTTTTTTTAAAATATTTCGGGGTTCTAATTATAACATAACATGGCAGGATGATCATTGAAAAAGGCCAACCGCAAAACATGTAAACGATTAACAAATTTGACTTCCATTTTATGTGAATTTTTTTATTTGTTTATATAATTTTATTTTTGTGGTGATCAATTATTTCATTTGTTTATATAACTCATGAAACAACATTTATTTTGTTGAAACTAGATGTAGTCTGCAGGCCATGATGATCATGATTCCCCCAACGAGGAGGAGTTGTATTCATCCCCTGATCCGATGGTGATGATTAAAAAATATCATTAAATAGAACAATGAACTTGCTCGCTTGTTATACCATGCAGATCAAACTCTTGATGTCGTTGAAATCATCAATATGGTTATGAAACAACTTAAGACATAAGGTAATAACCACAATTAAAAGTGATTTTTTTTTTGAACTCATAGGGTCAATTATGAAAATTTATTTTTTAACATTTACATTATCTAATGAAAAAAAAATTTGTTTCTTATATAGAGATTTTTGGAGCCTATTCATCGGAGTGTTGGTAGTAGTGGCACTACAGAGATGCCACAGAGTCCTGATGTGGGGTATCACATACATGCTATAGTATTGTTTACTTCTCCACCTTCCACACCTTTAGATGATATTCATGACACACAATGCCAGGAAGCCACACAACAACCAGAATCTAGAGGTGGTGAGAGAGATGAGGCTGATGATGTGGTTGATTTGGTTACATTTCCTAGAGCTAGACGTGTTATCAGTACAGGGACCCTTCTGTGCACATTTATGGTCGACGATAATGGGCTTCCATTAAAACAAATACGACTCCCAAGTAGTTTATCATATTTCAACTATTTCATGTTGTCTATCTCAAACATAAATCATCTATATTATTATTTTTAAATTAATGATCATGTCTTTTTGCGTGTAGGAAAAAATCCTTTTTATGGGCACCTAGAGAGTAAGGAATTTCTTACTTTTGGGGAAACCATATGCACGAGGTGGAATTTCCAGAATTACAACCTCAAAAAAGAACTTATGCATTATCTTGAAAGCCTCTTTGGAGACACCTTCAATAAAAAAGCAGTCTCCTTTGCAGTGGATGAATATTTAAAATATACACGGGATGTTTATAGACGAAACTTGGAAAACAACCCTAGGTATAAGTGTCCTCCCTCGATTCCAGAGAGGGAGTGGAATGTGATCATTGATGATGCAAAAGAAAAGAAATTGAGAAAATCAGGAGAAAAAATAACTGGTACCCCAAGATAAATTACAATATTTAATTTCAACACCTTTAATTTTCTTTAGATCTAAATAAAAGTGTGGTATATAACATACTTGAAACTTTTGATGATAAGTTTCTTGATAGTTCGAAGGAAACCAAAGAAAGGATTTCCAAACATGGCCAACATAGGCTAGGCCATGGAATCTACTCGAGGTTACATTCATGAATCGTAAGTACCCAAACATCTTAAAAATATTATTTGTATTGTCGTACAACTTTTAGGTAATTGCAACCAATAACATTAAAAATACATACTTTTATGAAATTCAGAGTGATGACTTCGGAACAGAAACCATGGAGGAAGACCTCCAACTTGGTTACAAGTATGACTATCAAGCCATCATTGATTGTAGGAAAGGCATGGGGCATACCCCAAGATCTAGTTTGTGGGATAAGGTAAATAAAAAACAGTCCACATTAACCTTTCATTACTTATAAAATACATAAATGTTTGATAGCGTCCATAACTTTAATGTCTTTCTTTGTTTTAAACAAGGAAGAAACACTATCAACAAAACCATTAGTATTGGACAACAATGCGTTGATATGTATAGTAGCTAGAAGATGGTGTTCCCGAGAAATCCCATCGCAGTGGGGTGCATCCCCACGATGTTACTATTACTGAGGCCCACAATGGTAAAATGGTTGTATATTAATCATATAGTTAATAATTTCATACTTATAAATTTAGTACTTCTAATTTTTATTACTTATACATTTACGATTTTGTCCTTATAATTTTTTTTGTTTTAATGGAAGAGAATGTTGTAGTTAATCCTCCTCCACCTGAAGATCAAGAGTATAGGGAAATGATTCCAATGGTTCCGACTAGTGGACTAGGTAAATAATTACATTGCTGAGGGTTTTTAATATTAATGAACTACTACAATTGTATTTAAAAATTGGCCATATAAATTTAATATTTTTTGTTTTTGGAGGCAATGGCCCTTCACAACAACCTCCACATCATGGGTATGAGACCAGGCATGCTCAACGTGAGAGGAATGTAGAAATGAAACCATTAGAAATGAAAAATAGTGCGTTGATAGTGCAATGCAACTAGAAGATTTTGCTCCCGAGCATCCCCATCCCAGTGGGGTGAAACCGCTCAATGTTACTATTATTGAGGCCCACGATGGTGTAACACCCTGTTTCCCCCAGTTTGTAAAAATAATCGGACTAGACAAGAGCTGTGGCAAAATCAGAAATGTGAATATGTGATGTGAATGGACCTTGTGGAAAAGGTCGATGAATGTGAATAATATTATGAATTTATATTGTAGGACTGCTGAGAGGGGATATGCTGAAAAAAAAGATCACGATGGCTGCAGAAAGGTGGTGGAAGGCACCTAGAAAGGTGGCGTTAACTTCCACCGAAAAACAATACCGTATTTGGACTTCATTGGCCCGGAGAACCAAAAGTGGCTCGTTGGCCCCGAATTAAATGTCTCGTAGGCTGGTAGGTAGATGACTCCTCAGGAATTAATGAGGGATGGGGAGGTGAACCGCCCATCTGTAGAGCTGTCAGGCCTGACTAGTGCGAGGGAAATCGCGCCACACGCAACCTCGCAAGAGGATAAGGCGTGGGGGAGAAGTAATTGGGGGGCAGACGCGAGGGGAGAAAGAGAACTCTAGCGATATGCAAAGTGAGTGATAGCAGAGAGGAAGGAGAGTAACCTTCACTCCTGGTCACTGGTGTTGCACCCTTTTCATCACCTTGGTGAGCAAATAAGAGGTGCTTACATGCCCAGTTGGGTCCTGCTAAGCATGACAGTTGTAGAGGAAAGAGTTAGAGAAAGAAAAACAAAACTATAAGCAAGAATTAAACTAATACAAACTAAAATAAAAAGCATAGGGACATAGAGATAATAAAAACAAAAACACCCATGTCACCAATGTAATAGGCTGGTCTATTGATGAAATCAAAGCACCAAGAAGAAAGGGGACAATGAGTCCCTTCTTCCTCCAAGGGAAGGCTCTTGGGCCCTCACAAGCTTGCTCTCCTTACAACAAAGAAAATGAGAATATTGGTGAAAGAACTCTTTGCAT
>SNQJ01S0001583.1:335840-356446 GCA_010110895.2 Picea sitchensis
CATAACATTACTTGAAATTCCTTGAGAAAATGAGGTGCATTCATGGATTTTTATAGCATTGCATTGGGTTATTGTGTAACTCCTTTGTAGTGTGAAAAGAGGCTCTTTAGGGCATTATTAGGTCTTTGACCAGCCTACCATTCAGATTCAGCTCTGATTTGAGGGTCAAATCGGCTTGGGAGCTGATCCATAAGTGGTTGGGAGGCCGACCACTTCAATAAATGCGCCGTTTAGCAGGTGTGTGGCTTTTTGCGATAACAACCATGCATCGTGCGCTTATGCGCGCATTCTACATTTATGTTCCGCGCATGTGCGCGCACACCCAACTTCTGTAAAGCGCTCTTCAATTTTTCACTACTTTGTATAGTTTTTGACCTTTTTTGAATGCTGTAAGATTAATCCAAGGCCATGAATGACTTCATTGCTATTTGACGATGCTGAGTTCTTGTCGCCATGTGCGGACAAAATTTCAGTGATAATAGATGCCCCCTGATGGATGAGGTTAGGAGCATACGTATAGCCGAAATCCATCAATGTTTCTTCTACTGAGATTGTTGTTGTAATATAGAGCAAGAGTGGGACCATGCAGAGCGATCCGTTGGAGAAAAAAGGAACCGGTAGAACCCGACCTTCTATGAGGTGTGAAAAATAGAAAACTGTGTACAGACGAGGCGAGCATGCCCCATGCTCGTGTCATATAACTCTGAAAAAAGATGTTTGAAGTGTTGGTGTAGACAACTGCAGTGCCCTCGGGGGCGGTGATGATAAAGGAAGAAGACAATTCTGCAGAGGAACATACTCTGAATATATAGGCAATGACCGCGGAAATAAGTACCGGCGATGATGCGGGCATTGATGGCCCTATCCAGTTCAGAGGTCTTCAGCAAATGATAGAAATAACTACAATAGTCGCAAAGTAAGACCCACCATAACATGATAAAGTGTTGGAATCGAATGTTATGGGGGCCAACAATAGCAGGGAGCAATGGTGTTTCCCCTTGTGCCGTCCAAGATCTCTCATTAAATGAAAAAATGAGAATCAAGATACTGTCACCCTTTTGGAAAATTGTGCTGATGTCGACAAAAAGGGGAATGCGACTCCCAGAAGCAAAGGGCTTCGTGGAATCTATTGAGGTGAGGAAGTGGCAGAGGTACATGGATGAAGTCAAACAGTGGGAAGACTCAAGACTGCCCTTGGTTGAAGGATGTATGATATAAAGAGTGGCTGCAACCGTGTGACAAGGCCAAGTGTCAGGGGGGATGACAAGACCGGTGATAAGTTGTGCCAGAGGTGGGACAAGGTGAACAAATTTAGAGGGTAGAGATAAGTGACCTATGGAGTACTCCGAAGATATGGACGATGTCGTCAAGGGTAGATGATAAGTAATGCTCCAACCAAGGGTGACATGGGTTGCGTGTGGCCAAAAGGAAGCAAGTCACCAACGGTGACGACAAAATAAAATGTAATGACTGGAAATAAAGGCGTTTGTACAATAAATAATGAATAATTGGGGAGAAATGTACAAATACAGAAACGAGTGCCCTAGTGTGATATGGGTGGCCCACGTAGGGCATAATGTTCTTGGAAAACTGATGAAGGGTGGGGGGCCCCATTGGTGAGTTTTTGTATGAGGTAGGTGAAATGAAGAGAGGTTCGCAGATGGACAAATTAATGGTGGATGAAATGAAGGGTTCATGATACTGCGGAAGTGCAGGTAAAAAATAGAACCGTAAAGAGATAATCTGGGAGTCCATATGGAAAGCTAGCAAAATGAGGAGAAGAAGTATGTGGTTGGTTCGCAACATGATGAAAGACTATCAGGACTCCTATCCCTAAAGGGTAATGAAGAACAGCATGAGTGTCAAAAAGTGGCAAAGGGTGCTATGAATGGGACAACTCATGTGGGTTAGAATGCTATCGGGTAACAGTACCGATGATGCAAATGAATGCGTGGGTACTGCAGAGCCGGGAATGGAGATCCTAGAGGTAAACATCAGAGGGTGTGACTGGAAATGAAAGTGCGATACAGCGGGAAAGACTACATGCCAGTGCTGAGTATATACGTGAAGGGGTGATGCCGAGGGATGAGGAGCAAGTACCTACACATATGAGAAACAAATACCCAAAGTGAACAATATCTAAAGAGAATCAAATATATGAGCATGTATTAGATAAATGTGACAATGCGCATGCATACCTAACCATGATATGAAAAAAGGTGCCTCGGGAGCTCAGGATGAAAAGTGACCCAGGGATGGCTGTGATGTAGGTGGCGGGATGCTGATCCCGTGGCTGAAGACGGTTTGAAAAATGGACACCTTGGGCTCCCAGAATGGTGAGTGGAAGTTTGGAAAAAGGCCTATATATAGCTGTAGATCCCACATTGCCACCTCATTTGTACCTGCTGCAATAGTGACTGGACGAGCAGTTTTCAAAGGAGATTTGGAGATTCGGGGAGGACGAGGCATCCGATCGATGTTTTGCGAGTATCAGGTTAGTTGTCTGATCATCCTGCATAGAAATAGGTTTTCAATTTTTGGGCAGGGTTTGGACGTGGGGCCGTACAGGGGTATTTAGGGAGAGTGGGCCCCCCATGCGCGGGAGACTCGGTGAGAGGCGCGCATGAGTGCGTGTCTGTACACCGAATATACACACATGGGTGCGCGAGAGGAAGAATTTAAGGAGTGCCCTAAGGGCGCGCCTGTGAGTTGAACATGCGCGCATCAGTGCGCACCTGTGGGTTTGACAGGCGCGCACCTGTGCGTGCCTATATAGTGAATAGGCATTCTCTTACGCGCACCTGTGAAGCAAACAGGGGCGCACTGATGGGCACCTATGTAGTGTACAGGCACGCATATATGCACGCCTGTGTAATGAACAGGCGCGTATGTGTGTGCGCCTGTGGGTAAAAAAAACCGCGCCTAGGAGGCAAGGTTGAAGGGTAAAAAATGAGTCTTTTTGATGCTGTTGATGGTTGCATGAGATGATATAGGACTCTGTGTTGTCTGCAGGTGGACCGTGGTGACGATGCCAGTGTGGTGGCGAGAGCGAGACTGGGCCCAGTTGCGAGATGTCGTGGCCATTGAGGGGCATGGCATGCGTGCGACTTTGGCAACCTGTGGGTTGCTAAAGTTCTTTGAGTGCCCGTTGATATGGGCACAAGAGTATTTATTGTAGTTCCTGATCCAGATGTGGAGTTCGGAGTTGCACTGCTTCCTCGTGTGAGGAGAGCAGATCCCCTTCACTGTGGTGGAGGATATTTATTTTCTGACTGGGCTCCCCTTTCGGGGAACGCCCCTACCGGCAGAGCCTATGCTGCCTAGGGATACAACCCTTGTCATGATTGGCCAGCGATACTACTCAGGTCGGGACTTTATGTCTGGGACTGTGGTGAGCATCAGTGCGATAGACTCTCTGGCTCATCATTGTATAGCGACGATGATTGTTCGTATCTATGGGTCACTGGCGACCCAGCGGATTAGTGGTGGCCAGCTGTTGGTGCTGGAGAGAGTGGTGGCCAGTGAGAAGTTTGCGTGGGGTTTGACACTGCATGCGCGGATGGTAGTGCAGTTGGATCGCTACCGGTACACAGGTGCAGGAGAGTTTTCATTTGGGTCTATCCTGGTAGCATGGTTCTTAGAGAGGGTGCCGATGTTGCGCCCGAGGTTTTTACTGGAGATGCCAGGGGCATGAGAGCCGCGCTTGAGGCGGTGGTCGACCATTTTGCTTCGTCACGGTGGTGGCGAAGGTGGACACTTCTTTTTGGTAGAGGTGGCAGGGATATGGCGGCAGATGCCGCAGGTTATACTTCGGTACCCCTATGTTGGGGTGGACTTCCGGGGTGACCCGGACATGGTGTTGCCTCCAGGGGAGGTTTTTGACCATCGAGGTATGTTGGTATGTTTTTTATTTATGTTGTCTTTTGAGATATCATTCCATATGTATATGATATAGATGTTGATACTATATTTTGTTGTTGTTTGTTGCATGTGCAGATGTGGCACCTCGCGGGCGCGAGGTAGAGATGCAGAGAGCGCTGGCTCGTCGAGAGCCGGAGAGGCTACCGCAGGGAGAGAGGCGTCGGCGGGAGGGTGCCGTGGGGCGACCAACTGAGATCGAGAAGGCAATGAGGAGGCGTCGGTTCGATGACCCGGGTGCGGGGCCATCACACACTCCTCCGAAGGCGGCCGGAGTGGGTTTTGATGACATACGTCATCGTCTGGAGACAATGTTGCAGGATGTGCCTAAGGGCATGTGGACGTGCATCCAGGACGAGAGTTTCCTGGAGCAGTGTGTAGGGGTACCGCCACAATGGCGGGCCATAGTGCGGCGAGCAACAGTGCTTGCTGCTATGACGAGTGGACGCCTGCCGTTGGGGCAGGAGGGTCCTGTGGGTGGTCCTCCACCACCGCCTTGGGCAGGTGGTGGTGGGACACCACCCCCTCCTGAGGGAGGAGCAGGTGGTGGTGCGATAGAGGCACCTTGAGTGGTGTATGATGTACATCTTTGTTTTTGTTGTATATAGGCTGGTGAGCCCACTTTTTGTACTGAGGTGCTGCATTGGCCTGTGGATACATGTATTTTTGTATGTAAACATTCAGATGGCCTGATGGGCTTATATATATATGTATATATCAGTATACATATTTTGAGATTCATATGGTGTCTACATGTGTTTTTTGCTGATGATTTTGATGATGTCTATTCTATATATATGCTGTGACAAGTTTTTGTGAGATGTTTTATGTATGTGTAGCTTGATGTGATATATGCCAATCTAACACCATGTTAGCTATTTGATCTGTTGTTTGATTCAATTGTCTTGGAATGTGTAAATGTAATGGAATCAAAATGTCGAGATAAAAGCCTAACCTGCAGGTATTTGCGAAAGAGGCACGGATCGTGTACACGGTATACATTGTTGAGTTGGAGGACGACTAGTTGAGAGTCGAGGAAGACGCTAAGGTGACGAATATGATGACACTGGGCGTCAGCCAAGAGGCCAATGACCGCAGTGTATTCGGCTTGGTTTTTGGTTGCCGGCCCCAAACATATGCCGCTTGAATGTAGCATTTCATGTGAGGGGGTGTAGATTGCCCAAGAAGCTGAAGCGAGATTTTGTGTCCAACGGCTGGCGCCGTCAGCGTAACCGATGTGGTAAGATGGTAGAGGAAGCATCTGTCAATAGCACAAAGGATAGTTTAGACGAGAGGGGAGGAGAAAAAAGAAAAAACACTAGAAAAGAAATAATCTAAAGTAGAATGAATACTTTTAAGCATAAAATTTCTTGAGATACAACCCGTTGACGGGTTCTTTGAGAGAGAGGCCTTCAGGAGAGGCCAGGATGTATGCGCCTTTGGTGAGGCAATGTTGGATAATGTAAGGGCCATGCCAAAGTGATTCAAATTTGCCGTGGCCAAAGGTATCATGAGCAATATCATAAGCCAGGACAAGGTCACCTTCACGGAATGACCGAAGGTTGACATGGCAATCAAAGGTAGCCTTGGATCATTTTTTAGCTGCCTCGTTGTTCTGTAATGAAGATTGGTGATATTCATCCAGAGACTCCAAGTTCAGCAAGCGTTGTTCCATTGGAGCAGTGTCAGGTAATAGCTCAATTGCGGTGCGTAAGGTGGGAATTTTGCACTCGATGGGAAGAGTTGCCTCGACCCCATGGACTAAATGGAATGGCGTGAAACCAATAGCGGTCTTTACTGCCATTCGATAAGCCCATAGCATAGAAAATAACATATGATGCCAATTGGTTTTATGTTTATTAACCGTGCACTGTAACATGGTCTTGAGGACTTTGTTCGTTTGACTGAGGGTAATATGGTGAGGCAAAATCGTGAGAGAAGCCTAACCGAGAGGAGAGTTCGACGAAGATATCATTCTCGAAGTGTTTCTCGTGGTCGGAAATGAGTTGGAGGGGTACTCCAAAGTGGGATATGACGTGGTTAAAGAAAAAACGCGCTGTAGTTTCAGCGGTGTTGTTGAAAGTGGGCATAGATTCGGCCGATTTGGTGAAGTAATCAACGACGACAACAATGTATTTGTGACCATTGCTGGAGGGGGGATTACAAGTCATAAAGTCGATGCCCCATTTACAAAAAGGGCCGGCAGTAATGACAGGGTGAAGAAGAGTGGGGGGAGCTTGGGCTTTGTTGGCATAGAGATGACATTGCTCACATCGTTTCACGGCATGAATGCAATCATGAAACAGGGTAGGCCAAAAGTAACCGGCTCGGATAATATTTTGAGCCGTGGATATACCCGAAAGATGGCCCCCACATGCACCGCTGAGGTAGTCGTTTAAGACTCTTTCGGCCTCGTCAATAGTCAGGCAATGACGAAGAATGGTGTCAACGCCCCGCCGGTATTGGATGTCTCTGATAAGGAGATAGTGGGGGGCTTGATGGCGAATACGTCGTCGATCATCTCGTGAAAGGTGGTTACCGAACTTTTGAGTTCGGAGGTAGACGAGGAGGTCATCATACCAAGGATCATCCGAAGTGATATAAAAGAGATGTTCGTCGGGAAAGTCGGTATTGACGAGGGCACTGGTGGTGTCAGAGGGGAGGGCCGTGACAAGTTCGGTGAGAATGAGAGCCTTCTTACTCTTAGGTGTTGAGAACTCGAGGTCGTACTTCTGAAGGATAACGATCCATCGAGCGAATTTGCCGTTAACTTGGCGATGGCTGAGCAAGTACTGCATAGGGTTGGAATCTGTGACGAACTTGGTGGTGTGAAGCAAAATGTAATGGCGCAGTTTTTGGACTGCAAGGACAACTGCAAGAGAAGGTTTCTCTTCTTGTTTATACTTCAAGGGTGGTCCTGAGAGTTTCTTACTAATATAGTAAATGACGTGTTCATGATTGTCATCTCCGAGCTGGACGAGGACACCGGCTACTGATACAGCTGATGCTGATACGTAGAGGATGTAGTCGTAATTGTAGTCAGGTGCACTAATTAAAGGTGCATTTGAAAGTGTTGTTTTAAAATCGTCAAATGACTGTTGGGCATAGTCGTCCCAGTGAAAAGGGATGTCGTGACGTAGTAAGCGGAGGAAACCGTGTGCGCGTATGGCATAATCGGGAACAAAGCATCTAAGAAAGTTAGCTTTGCCCTATAGACTCTGAAGTTGTCGTAAATTTCGAGGAGGTGGAATTTCGGTGATAGCTTTGACTTTGAGGGGGTCCACGGTAATACCGCTTTGGGAAACGATAAAACTGAGAAGGTGCCCTGCAGTGACACAAAACACACACTTGAGAGGATTCAAGCGGATGTTGTACTGGCGACACTATTGAAAGATGATGCGTAAATCATCGAGATGCTGGGTGCATTTCTTGGATCGAGCTGTGAGGTCGTCCAAGTAGGTGAGGATGATTTCAGCCAGATCGTGAAAGATGTATGTCATCGCCCGCTGGAAAGTTGCGCCAACATTTTTAAAGCTGAAAGGCATGACACGATATGCAAAAGTACCCCACGAGGTAATGAATGCAGTTTTATACTGATCGGTTGGGTGAATTTGAATTTGGTTATAGCCAGAGAATCCGTCCATAAAGGAGAGAGCCTCATGGCCGACGCAGTTGTCGATAATTTGATCGATAAAAGGCGTTGGAAAGTTGTCTTTTGGACATGTGTTATTGAGATCGCGAAAGTCGGTGCAAACGCGGATAGTGCCCTATTTTTTGTCGACGGGTACAGGGTTGGAAACCCATGAAGTATAAGCGATGGGGTAAATAAACCCGGCCGTACGTAATTTGTCAATTTTGGCTTTGATAGCCATGACTTTAGATGGGTGTAGCGGTCGCTATTTCTAGCGAACTGGTGTGATGTCAGGCCAGGTGTCGATGCGATGCTCAACAATAGAGGGATCAAGGTCAGGCATTTCTGTGTATGACCAGGCGAAAATATCCCTAAATTCCTGGAAGAGGGCTTTATATGCAGCGATTTCCTGAGGAGTGCAAGCAGCTCCTATGATGATTTCTTCGACGATGCCATTTTTAACAAAAATGTTGATTTTGATGGTGGGGGAAATGTTGGCCATATTACCTTCTTCAAAAGTGTCGGGGGCAGGAATGGGATTGTTGAACCAATCTATAGGCCCTGACGGGATAAAATATTTGGTTTCGACCGCGTAAATGGGGTTTTTGTTAGGAGGCATGAGGGATTCCTGTGGCGAGAAGAGTGCACGGTGATGTAGCGCATCCCAGGGAGAGTCTGGGTGATTTAACTCTTCAAGTATGGCCTCGTCACAGTGGAAACGTTGGGAATACAAGGGGTCATGAGGAGTGAGCTTAGTGACAGTGTGGTTGCCCCCAGCTGGAGAAGCAGAGGGAGCAATGCTAGGAGATGGTAAGGGTTCACTTGACATAAACCATATATTGAAGTACTGAGGGGTACCCGTGGTGGTTGGGTGGAGAGTGTCCATAGGGGGATGAGAAAGAGAGTTGGGGGGATTACGGGGTAAATCCTCAGAGATGTCATTGAAGATCCATGGAGGCGTTGGGAGTGCCTCGGGCTCGGGAGAAATGACATGAAGATCCTCTAGTGATGAGGTAAGGTCAATTATCGCCTCTGCGGGTTGGTGAAGCAGAGCCAATTGACGTTGCCTATATTGAAGGATCATAGGACACTGGTATGTAAAATGAGCTAATGAATTGCAGAGAGAGCAAGGGCATCTCATATGTTCATTTACTGAAGTGGTGACATAGCGAATGTTAGTGATATTTGAAGAGGACGTAGCAGGGCGTGGGTTGTTCTGGAAGTTCTGGTGTACAACCGCTAATGTCTGCCGAAAGTGCGGCAGTGCTGGGCAATGATGGGTGTAATGGACATACTCTGAACATATAGCACACGCATATTTTGTCCTCAACCCTTTACTACTGGAAGGTTGGGTGGTAGTGGGGGGATTAGCAGTAGTGGCGGGTGTTGTGGGAGTTTGATTGAGGGGGATCAAATTCTGTAATTCAGGTAGTGATGGACAATTGTTGGTTTGCTGGCCCTCTTTCTCACATAGTGCGCAAGGTGGTGGGATGCATGGAGGAAGTGGAGTGGTGGGATCCTTCTTCTTTCTTATGCCCCCAGCTGTGGCAGGGGGGGTAGTGAGTGAGGGGGTAGTGGGGGTAAGGATGGGAATTTTCATGGGGGGGCCTTCCTGTGGGGGAAGGGATGGTCGAGGGACCATCTCAGGTGGGTGTAAATACCATACTAGGATTGCTAACACCATATTGGGTAACGTGAGCATTGCGGCTACTTGAAAAGCTTCTATACTTGGTGGAGGGTAAAAGAAGGGAATTTGACTGAGAGGTGGGGGAACTGTCTCCCAAACGAGACTATGCCCCTGAGGAGATGTTGATTCATGAACTGTTGAGGTCGACGAGTGCACAAAAGGTTCCGGCAAGAGTGTTTTTGCAACTGTTGGGACGTCAGGAATGACTGAAGCCTCCTAAGGAGGATGAACATCCTCTGTGTGAGTTCCGTTAGATGAGATGATTCATACTTGATTAGCAGGATGAAGGAGTGGTGGTGCTCCATGGTATGTCCCTAACAAGGATGGATCTTTGAAAATCCCAGGACCCATCTCTATGAGTGGATATGCGTCTTGGTTTGTGTGTATGAGGGGAAGAATGTTATCGAGGTTTGCAGATGGGTTAGGCTCATAATGTGAGACTTGGTCAATGGTAATGATCTTCCCATTGTGGGGGAACATCATTGTTCGAAAGACGGAAGATGCTACTGCCTTCATAGCGTACATGTAGCTACGACCGAACAGGATATTATAGTCGAGCGGGGCGTCGATAACTTCGATGTCAATGAGAATAGTCTTTCCCCTAAGTTCAATGGGAACATTTTGAAAGAGCCCTTCAGGAGAGGATGGTCATCCATCATAAGCTCGTAATGTGATGGCAGAAGGTATGAGTTCTGGGGAACCAAGTTTCTGCCATACTGTTTTGGACATAATGCACGTAGATGCACCTTCATTGATGATACATCGATGAACTGTGATGTTCCGTATTTTTACTGGTATTTGAAAAGCGATTAAGGCGAGAAGACGAGGTTCTTTGCTGTAAAGATCAAAGGTGATGAGTCGAGTATCCACAGGATCGACTTCCCCCAAGGCGGAAAGTAGTGATTTCCACTGTGTAGGACAAGTCTGGAGGACTTCCAGGACTGACATGGCAGCCGGGGATTGCGCTAAGTCGTCTACCGAGCTATAGTTATGATCTTCCTTAGCCTATGGGTTATGGACATTCCTGCGCAATGGGATGCGCGGGATGCAAAATGGTGGTTCTGCGGAAGGGAAAGGGATCACCAGCGGGGGTCCCGTTGGTGCAGGGTTTGTCTCTGGAGTGATGGGAGTAGACTCAGCGGGTGCATGATATTGATGATTACGCGTTTGCAGGAGGATTTCTTCCTCACTGGTGAGGAGAATTGTACATTCTGCTGGATTGTGGGGGTTGTGGTATTGTCCTACCTGAGGTGGGGGATGTTGTGTGTCCTGTTGGGTGTTTGTCACACCTTGATGTGGAATAGGATTTTGCAGCATGGTGGGAGGGGGTTGTGGCACATATTGTTGTGGTGCCTGTTGAGGGGTAGGTTTTGCAGGAGAATGAGGAAGACTACCAGAGTCTTTCAACCATTTGAAATCAGCAATCTGAGGGCAGTGGTGAGTTTAATGACCGAAATCACCACAAAGGGCACAAGGGAAGTTTGTTTTAACATTATTTCGCCCTTGACGTTTGTTATTATTGCCCCCTTGGGGGTTTTGGTTCCCTTGGTTCTGGTTGCCCCCAGTGGGTTGGTGCTGTGGGGGTTGATTCCCGCCTTGACCTGGGTTGTTGTTATTCCTGTTCCACCCTTTCTTCTTGGCATTGTTCGATGGATGAGTTGGGTTGGCTGTGTTCAACTGTTCAAAATTTTGGTATTGTTGAGCAGCAGAGGGTTGAACAAAATTTACCCGCGCATGAGGATGTGGGGGAGCCATGGGTTGTGGAGGATCAAGAAATGGGAAGTATGGATTTTGTGGTGGTACCGATCCATAAGGTACATAGGAAGGCGTAGTGTTTTCACTAGTACTATAAGCAAATGTTGAGGGAGTACCACTGTTTGGGGGAATAGGTGGATATATGGGAGGTGTCGGCGGTGGTCCACTGATGGGTGGAGGTATAGCAACAGGGTATGGCTCTTGATAAGGGGGTGAGGGGTAATAGGGAGTGCCCCCATATGCTGGCGGGTATTGAGTTGTTCCATACATCGGTGGTGGTTGGGGTTGTGGACCATGGTGTGTGGTGGCACCGATTAGTTCGTCTGCTGAGTGAGACATCCCAGGTTTGTCTTGGCCAAATGGCACAGGTTTTGGAAGATTATGGAGTATTGTGTATAAGTACCCTGACTGTGCGTAGATGAGGTCATATTGTTGGGCCTTACTGATGGATTCCTCTTCAGATTGAGGGAAGGTGGAGGCTACATCATTTCCAAGGAGAGAGACGAGTGATCTAAGAAACCATTCGAGACATTGTTGCTTGGTGGTTTCTGCTTTACACAAACTACGTCACCTACGCCACTCGTGAATGTGGTCAGCGATGTGTGTGGCTGAGGTTTGTTTGAATTTAGAAAGTAGTTCTAGACCATTGTTGTGGTGGATAGGTAATTGGAAGAAGGTCAAGAATGCTTTGGCCAATGACTCAAAAGTTGTGTGGGACCCCGATTTTTCTTCAACATACCATTTAGTCGATGGGCCAGTGAGTGTGCGTTGAAATAATCGCAGTCTGATGGAATCATCCATAATGCTATTAGAAGAGCACCAAAGATGAAAGGTCATGACATGGTTGACAGGATCATCACCTGCCTTTCCTTCAAACTTTGGTGTGTCAGAAGGTAGCTTGGTTGGCATTGCAGGCCATGTGGGGTCATGCAATATAGGATCATTGGTCAGTTTGGTGAGATCCGATATGTTGAGAGAGGCCAAATATGGCATCTGTAGTTGGGGGTGAGGGTTAGCTCCGGCCATGGTGTGTTGTGAACCTGACCCTTGATGGGGGCTAGGTGGGTTGGTGCTCCCTCCTTGGGTCCTTTGCTTCCATGTAAAGGAGAGCGAGTGAATGGATGACCTTGGGAAGTAGACCCAAGTAGTGTAGAACCAAGTAAAGATGATCCTAAGAGGGTAGCACTCACAGAAGTGTGTGAAGGAGGTGTCGATGAGCGGGCACGACCAGATACTCCCCCTAAGATAGGAGGGAGGTTGAGCAAGCGTCGTGAACGACGGGGGTTCTGTGGTTCCCCTATGATGTCAGACTAGCTGTGTGAATATGTGCAAAAAGTGGTGAGAGAAATATATAGAAACAAGAGTCGTTGTGTTGAATGTTTACACAATATATATATCCAAATCAAACTATAATCAGATGTGCATCATACATAACATGAGAAAGAAGCATATATGTGGGTAAGAGGGTTTTTTCCACGTGGGGGAATCAAAAGAAAGCAAATGCTCATGTCCTAGAAGACGTAACGTCCTTCCTCTCAAATAGCACTGGACCTTCCAATAGTACTCAACAGTGGGGTCTGAAGTCACCGAAAGAGAAACTAGTGAAGGATGAAATAACTGGTTATAATGAGGGGTAAAGGGGGTATATCCCGAAAGAACTGGCGATATTTCCCAATAGCCACACAAAATCCAATCAAGGTGCAATTGCAACCCACAATTGCCACCTGGGTAGATGTCCTAAAGTTGGTCACTAGGTACCTCGGTCAAAGTGCGACATTTAGATTTTCAGCCTAAGAAATGGGTCACGGGCTGGATCCCGTCCAAGAGGTGGGTGCCTCAAGGGGGGATGAACAGAACAACCGGACCTCGGCCTTCAACCCTTCACGGGCATCTCCCTACCTTATGGTGATTGGAACACTTGACTTGGAGGATTTTAAGTTTCCTATTTGACAACCTCTATGTTTCGACAATGTGAGAACCAGATAACGGGGAGTTATTTGGATGCCTATCCCCGAAATCCTACCTAGACTAAAAAATTTCTTTTGGCACCTCCTGTGGAGGAAAACTTAGTGAGTTTTTTGAAATATTTTAGATGTAGTTGTTTTGTGAGGCGGGGGGTGAAAACCAACCTCGTTTGATTAAAAATGGGAGTGGATAGTCCTATCAAGAAGAGATGGGGTATTTTCGGAATCCCTTTGGAGGAAACTTACTTATACCTCCACGTTTCAAGAAGAAGCTATGTGAGTGATGAGTGACTTTTGTGTGTGAGTGAAAGTGTGCGAATTTTAGTGAATTAGATGTCACCTTGATGCATGTGGACTTCGCTTGGTCCTTACAAGAGTTTGATTACCTAATTAACTAGATGTCTTTGGTACAACCTTGCGTAATTCAAAAGCCCTAGGAAGCTAGCATGTGGACATGTGGGTCCGTTACTATCCTTTATCTCCCTATTGTGAGGTAATCTAGAAAAAGCATGAAACTATCCTAGATTGAACATGTGGGCGTGTATGGGCCTGTTACCAACCTTTAAACTCTCCTAGTGTTTTGATCTAAGAAAGCAACAATTTCAAACACTATCCTATCTTTGTAGCATGTGGGCATGTATGGGCCCGTTACGAATTCAAGATATGTTGAAAAAGGAAAACTAAGAGGGGTCCCAAGAAGGGCCGTTGTCCTCTCCTAAAGGTTTTAAACTTTGTTTAAGGGAGATGAAAGTGTTTTACAATCTTTTTCTGATTCTCAAGGTCGCTTGAACGCGCGAGAGAAGAGCATACTAAACGATTGTAATTCAGATTCTAGTCCCAATGTAAGTTTAGATGTGATTAAAATTGATGTCCACCTTAGATTGTAAATCAAAACAAGCCATCCATGTGGCAAAAAGAAAATAAGGGAAATTGATTTTTATCCTCCTAAGTGCCTATGTTTGTTTGATTAACCCCTTTATATGATGAGGGGACTAAGTGTAGTGCAGTATTTAGAGCATGCTTAACATCATTTTTAAGAAGGAAAATGGCCTTCCCCACATCCCAATAACTTACAATGTGAAATTTTGCTTAAATGCGCAGCCTCTAATGTAGACAGATGCGCACAGAGTGCAGATGCGCGAACATAGATGAGTTAGAAAGAGCATGCGCGCATAGAAAGGTTGTTACGAATGTGCATGCATGCACAATGCGCGTCTGTGAGGTGGAATACCGTGCACCTGTGACAAACGACCGAGAAAGAAAAATCCAGATGGATTTATCTCAATTCTCCTTTGAATTGACTGGTTAGCAGGTCGGTTGAGGCCGGTTTATGTACCTGCAAGTTAAACAAACTAAAATAAGAGAAAAATAAACCCAAATGAGGGAGGAATTTGATACCTTTCCCCAACAGAGTCACCAATCTGTTGCACCCTTTTCGTCACCTTGGTGAGAAAATAAGAGGTGCTTACATGCCCAGTTGGGTCCTCCTGAGCATGACAGTTGTAGAGGAAAGAGGTAGAGAAAGAAAAACAAAACTATAAGCAAGAATTAAACTAATACAAACTAAAATAAAAAGCATAGGGACATAGAGATAATAAAAACACAAACATCCATGTCACCAATGTAATAGGATGGTCTATTGATGAAATCAAAGCACCAAGAAGAAAGGGGACAATGAGTCCCTTCTTCCTCCAAGGGAAGGCTCTTGGGCCCTCACAAGCTTGCTCTCCTTACAACAAAGAAAATGAGAATATTGGTGAAAGAACTCTTTGCATATCCACTCAATGGAGAGGTGGATTGCTCAATGAAATGGTGCCAATGTGTTCTTTCCAAGGAGGGAGTCCTTAGAACAATCTAGGCAGCATAACATTACTTGAAATTCCTTGAGAAAATGAGGTGCCTTCATGGCTTTTTATAGCATTGCATTGGGTTATTGTGTAACTCCTTTGTAGTGTGAAAAGAGGCTCTTTAGGGAATTATTAGGTCTTTGACCAGCCTACCATTCGGATTCAGCTCTAATTTGAGGGTCAAATCTGCTTGGGAGCTAATCCATAAGTGGTTGGGAGGCCGACCACTTCAATAAATGCGCCGTTTAGCAGGTGCGTGGATTTTTGCGCTAACAATCACGCATCGTGCGCTTATGCGCACATTCTACGTTTATGTTCCGTGCATGTGCGCGCGCGTCCAACTTCTATAAAGTGCTCTTCAATTTTTCACTACTTTGTATAGTTTTTGACCTTTTTTGAATGCTGTAAGATTAATCCAAGGCCATGAATGACTTCATTGTTGTTTGATGATGCTGAGTTCTTGTCGCCATGTGCGAACGAAATTTCAGTGAAAACAACTGGCAAAGAGAGACGCAGTCTCACAACATCGTGGTCTCAGCTCGGGGGTGGCTAGTGGTAAATCCACTGGAAGTCGCTGAGCCTACAGTTGGGTGGGAACAAGCACCCCTCTCAGCAGTTGCATAACCCCTGGTGTTACTTTCTGATAAGTGTTTTGCCTTTGGCATCTTGAAATATATGTATTCTGACATTTATGATCATAAGCTGTGAAATTGTGAATGATTTCATTATAAGAATGGTTGTATGGTGTCTTGATCAGTACTGGTAGTTGTATGTTTATATGGAAAGACTACGTATGGATTATGTTCTCATAAATCGTTATTTATATGCATACTGATCTAATTCAGACTTCACGTCTGGTTCTCGGGAGAGCGATACCCTTATCTGCCTCAGATAGTACCCTAGGTAAACCTCCCCATAGAGATACCCTTCTTGAAAAGCCGATCAAGATCCTGGAAGGAGGATGTGAAGGCACAAGGCCTTAAGAAATCCCTGATAAGTATCGAATCGACAGACGAGATCCCGTCGGGAGATCTGTAGTCACTCACGACCGTCAGATAAGAAGAAGAAGTTGGAAAGTTAAGTGCCTTAACCTTGATAGGTGGTGATCGACGGACGAGATTTCGTGGAAATCTGTGGTCACTCATAACCATTAGATTTGGTAGGAGAAAGTAGGATGTTAAGTGCCTTACCCCTGTGAATTTTTGTGTCTTCGTCGGTAGCAAAGAGGTCGGAACCATAGATCCCCAAGGTCCATGAGAGCATCTGGACCATTGATCTTTCCACGTCTAGGGAGTCGTGGGAGAGCACACAAGTTAGGAACCTATCTGAGTCGTCATATCTCGGCTGGAAAACCCGACAGCCGTTGGATCTTTCAGGAGATACCTGAGGGTTAAAACCCCAGTGAATAGGGGTGAAAACCCTGAAATAGATCTGGACTGTCTGATTTAAGGAGGCCACGTGTCAAGAGATTTTCCACTTCAGGAAATCGGGAGTTTTGTTGATGAAAGATCGGGGCATTCCATGGTAGAAACCCCGAAGTAGATTCGGGTCGTCCGATTTAAAGAGGCCACGTTTCATGAGATTTCCCATTTCAGGAAATCGAGAATCGCGAACTCGAGAGTTCTGGTGACGAGAGATCGAGACTTTCCAGGGTGGAAACCCCGAGACAGATCTGGACCGTCCGATTTAAGGAGGCTACGTGTCGAGAGATTAACCATATCGGGAAATCGGGGATCGAGGATTCGGGAGTCCCGTGGTCGAGAGTTTGGACTCTCATGATGATAAGTCCCGATGAACGGACAAGATTCTTTCGGAGGATCTCAGGGTCTGTAACAACCGTCAGATGTGAGGAAGAGATGTTGACTTTAAGCTGGTGCACGAATGCACCATAGGGTAAGTGGCGAGCAGATCTGGATGGCCAAAGTCCACCTGCCCAGATCTATGGCTGAGGCTTCATTCCAGAGGCCCCTTGTTGTTCTACCTTTAGCGGTGAGGGGGGGGTCTGGAATCAAATGTGCAACTCTTGAATGGTCAGGATTTATTCACCTTGATCAACGGTGCTCAGGCGAATTTCAGACCCCCCTTACCATTCTTCCTTTAAAGAGGGGGGGGGGGTTCTGGAATAGTGTGGCGTGTGAAGTGGGACCCATCTCCTGTCACGTCACCCTCCGTGTCGTGCTTCCCTCTTTCCACCTATACTCCACTCAACCGTGCGATAGGGCTCATTCCTATTGGCCATTCGCTAACCGTATTGGGATTCGTCCCTATTGGCCAGTCGCTAGCCCTGTCAGGGTTCGACGGTTGCAGAGTCAAATGATTCGACATTCCTGTTGCGTCGAGTTGTGAATTAATGAGAGGCGCCATGGTTATTTGACCTGTGATAATGACCCACGATCACATGGGAGTAGATAGAGAAAGAGCTAGCTTATGCTAGGCGTCCGTAGATATTTCGGGGGCTCTGATTCTGCAGAAAGCAACGAAAAATTTGATTATGGTAGTGGGTGCATTAAAAATTGGTATCAGAGCATGGTGACAACACTCAGCCTGATTGGGCTCATGAACAAGTTGCGCATAATCTCCGTTCGAAGCACTCCTAAGAGGAGTAACCCCCTAACTTAACTCTCTTATCTAGGATCAAAACTTGGAAACGAGAACCAGACTGTGTATGCATGTGAAAGAGTTATGAATTTATGTGTAGGTTATAAAAATGTATCTAACTCTTGACTAATAACCAACATTTTTCTTTTCACCCAAGCGGACGATCAGCCGCAGGAATTTACAGACACATAGAACGGTGACTCATCAAGAGATGGGAGAAGGCTCCCACAATAGAGACGAAGAGTCTGACGAAAGAAGAGCAATAGGGACCCCTCTAGATCTAGCTGAGACTGTGAGGAGTCTCATGGTTGAATTGCAAAGCTGCAAGGCCGACAATGAAAGGATGATGAAAGAACAAGAAAAGCAAACTGAAATTAATGCAGTTTTACCGCAGAGCTTATCCGACCTACAATGACAAATGCAGCATGAACTCGAGATGTAGAAACATGGTCATATCAGTGGCCATACTGAGAGGAGAACCTCAAGGAAGGTCCACCCCAGAGGTAAAGGACTAGTGCCAGACGATTCCTCTGAGAAGGAAGCTGGAGATTCAGAAGGCTCTTCCAGCATCAGGACCAGTTCCTATTCTCAAAGAAAACAGAAGAAGCAAAAGACTTCCAAGGGTCATAAATTTGAGGAATTCAGAAAGGCCAAACCTCCCTCCTTTGATGGTGAGATAAAGAAGGGAGAGGAAGCAGAGGCCTAGCTACTTGGACTAAAGAAATATTTCAGAGTCCATGATTTTTCAGAGAATTTGAAGGCCCGAGTGGCCACTTTAAATCTGAACGGAAAAGCTTCCCTCTGGTGGGAAAATCTTAAGAATGTGAAAGGGGTCCGCGAAGAGGACCTATCCTGGAAACAGTTTGAGAAATACTTCTGGAAGAAGTATTTGTCGGAAAAATATTTTGACGAGAAGACAAAAGAGTTTTATGAACTCAAACTGGGGAAACTCACTATAGAGTAATATGTCAACAAATTCCTCGACTTATTGAGATATGTACCCTACATCAAAGTAGAGAAGGCGAAGGTGAAACGCTTCATCAGTGGGCTACCCAAGGAATACCAGAACAAAATTGAATTTGATGAGCCAAAGACCTTAGAAGACACTATTCGAAAGGCAACATATTGTCATGAACAATATGGACATCAGGCAGAGTCTCGTGGAGACTGGAAACATAAGAGTTGTTCGAGATTTCAGAAAAAGGGGATCAAATCCTCAGGATTTAAGAACTACAAGAAGAACCCCAAAATGAACTTTCCAGCCCGGAGTGTACTCCAGTAGAACTTTCCCTCATCAGACGGAAATAAAACTTCTGGACCTATACCAGTAAAGACTGATAACCCAAAGAGAGAACCTTTGAAATGCTGGGGTTGCGGAGAAGAGAATCTTCTGAGAGACTATCCACACCGACAACAGAACAGTCGAAAAGTTTATAACATTTAGGAAGCTACCACAGTCAATGATGTGGCAAGGAGTGTGCCACAGATTTATGCACCATTGGATAATAACCAAGATGACCACCAAGCTTCAGTGGTGGAAATAGAAGGTATGATTTTCAACCATCCGGTGTTTGTTTTGATTGACTCTGGTTCAAATTTGAGTTATATAGCCCCTAAATCTATTGATAAGTGTAAAATACAGCCACAAAAACAAACCAAGCCATGGTTGGTACAGTTATCCACTAGCACCAAAAGAAGGGTAGCAGAGGTCATACCAGCCTGCCAATTAATGTTGGGTGAATTCCCCACCCAAGAAACCCTTAACGTATTACCCCTAGGATCATACGATCTGTTGATTGGTATGGACTGGCTAGCCACCCATAAAGCCAGACTGGACTATTACCATAAAACCTTGGAGTGTGTAAGTAAAGAAGGGAGAAGGATAACCCTTCAAGGGATCAGAAAACCTATCCGGGTGAGGCAAATATCAGCCCTGCAAATGAGAAAGTATTGCCGAAGAGGATGTCCCCTATATGCAATACAGGTGTTGAGAACAATCGAAGGTGATAAACCAAGCCCTGATGATCACCCTATCCCGAGAGAATACAAGGATGTGTTTCCAGAAGAGGTACCGGGTCTACCTCCGAGAAGAGACATTGACTTCTCGATAGAACTTGCACCAGGAGAGGTGCCGGTGTCTATGAAACCCTACCAGATGAGCACATCTGAGTTAGTGGAACTCAAATTGCAATTGAAAGAAATGATGGATAAGGGTTATATTCGACCCAGCGTGTCCCCATGGGGAGCACCAGTCCTATTTGTGAAAAAGAAGGATGGCACCCTTAGATTGTGTATAGATTATAGACAACTCAATAAAGTAACCATAAAGAACAAGTTCCCCTTGCCCAGGATCGATGATCTATTCGATCACTTGGGAGGTGCATATATTTTCTCAAAGATTGACTTGAGGTCAGGATACCATCAAGTTCGAATCGAGGGTGAAGACATCCATAAAACCGCTTTCCGGACACGGTATGGTCACTATGAGTTTGTGGTAGTGATATTTGGGTTAACCAATGGCCCTACCACTTTCATGTGCTTAATGAACAATGTACTCAGTAAATTTTTAGATAAATTTGTACTAATTTTTATTGATGACATATTAATCTACTCTGAGAATAGAGAAGAGCATGAAGAGCATATTAGACTTGTGCTACAAGTGCTAAGAGAGCATCAGCTCTATGCTAAATTCAACAAATGTGACTTCTTCCAAAAGAAAATACATTACTTGGGACATGTTATGTCCGAGGAAGGGCTAGCAGTAGATCCTGACAAGATCAGGTCTATCATGGAATGGCCTGCCCCGAAGGATGTTTCCGACATCAGATCCTTTATGGGATTAGCAGGATACTATAGGAGATTTATAAAAGGATTCTCCAATATTGGTTGTCCAATCACTACCCTCCAGAAGAAGGGGACAAAATTCTTGTGGACACAAAAATGTCAAGAAAGATTCCAAACCCTGAAACATCTACTAACCCATGCACCCGTGTTGAAAATTGCTGACCTAGAAGCTGACTTCCTTGTGTGCACAGATGCCTATAAGGAAGGGCTCGGAGGAGTCCTTATTGTTGATTAAGGTTGGTTGTCATTGATGTCAACCCTTGAAGAAAGACCCGTAGCACAAAGTTTTGGGTAATGGACCCAATAGTGTTTGATGTAAATATGACTCATTATTGTTTTGTCATGGTTGATAAGAAGTAAAT
>SNQJ01S0001583.1:367611-389816 GCA_010110895.2 Picea sitchensis
ATTCTTCCTCCCTCTTTACCACCATAGAGCTTGCTTATATAGGTTGGGAGGAGCCTAACCACTTGAGTTATGTTTAGAACCAGTTGGTAACCTCCTCCTTGGATCAAAGATCTTTTGACAAAACCAAGAATTCGAGCTCAACCGCCTCCTAAACTCGAATGATTCTCCCCTTATTCTTCTCACCGGGCTAACAAGTTACCCAGAATGGAGAGTGCTCCCTTAGCAGGGGCATCAGAGCATTAGAACGCTCCTGAACAAGTCAAGGGAAGCGCCAGCGCTTCAAATCTGAGTAGCGCTTCTACAAAGGGGTGGAGAAGCGCTATAACGCTTCTGGAGCATGGTAGAAGGGCGCCGGCACTCCTCAGGCAGTTTTAGAGAAGCGTTCCCCTTCCAAACCCTTAGTTAAGAATCCCTCTTAGGTGTTAAGAGATGTTTGACTTCAGTGAACCAATTTCTTCCTTCAAACCAAGTACATAAGATGTTTCAAGTACCCTTTTAGTGTCGCCATTGTGATAGCATGGTTCAACGACATTTACGACACTTGCGACAAGTGAGAGGCTTATGCGACACTTATCCGACTGAGTGATTTTGAGGTGTAACAAGAGGCTGAGAAAATCTTCAATTTGCTGAAAAGGAAAATCACGGAACAACCAATTTTGGTGTTGCCTGATTTTACAAAGACATTTCAAGTAAAATGTGATGCAAGTGGATTTGAAATAGGGGCAGTCTTGAGCAAAGAAGACAGACCGATAACATACTTCAGTGAGAAGCAGAATGAAGTGAAAGTGAAATACTCCACATATGACAAGGAGTTCTATGCTATTATCCAGGCATTGAAGAAATGGAGGCATTATTTAATCCCAAAGGAGTTTGTCTTATATAGTGACAATCATGCTTTGCAATTTGTGACTCAACAGGAGAAGTTGAATCAAAGACATGTTAAATGGGTTGAATACATGCAGAACTTTACTTTTGTAACTAAGCAGATTTATGGAACTGCTAACAAAGTTGATGATGCTTTGAGCAGGAAATGTTTGCTATTGCATATGATCCACATTTTAAGGAGGCATATGAAGAAGATGAGAATCCAATTCTCAGGGACAGAGGTCAATGGACATAATACATGACCCAGGAAGGATTACTATTTAAGGGTAATCAACTTTGTATTCCAAAATAATCCATGAGGGAGAATTTGCTGAAGGAGAAACATAGTGGAGGATTGGCCGGACATTTCGGTCATGACAAGACATTCTCAAAGTTAAATGGGTCATATTATTGGCCAGGAATGAGAGAAGACGTCAAAATATTTGTGGACAAATGTAGAATTTGTCAGCATTCAAAAGGGAAGAGACAAAATGCAGGCTTTTATCAAGCATTACCCATACCTGACAGGCCATGGGGTGAAGTCAGCATGGAATTCATATTAGGGATACCGAGAACACAAAGAGGGTTTGACTGGATCTTTGTGGTAGTGGATAGATTTTCTAAGATGGCACACTTCATACCATGTCAGAAAACCAGTGACACAACTCACATTGTGAATCTGTTTTTCAAAGAGGTCATTCGACTTCACGGCTTACCAAGGAGCATAGCTTCGGATCAAGACACCAAGTTCGTGGACACTTCTGGAGAACCTTATGGAAAAAGTTGGGAACAAACTTGTCGTTCAGTTCAGCTTATCATCCTCAGACGGATGGACAGACTGAAGATGTTAACAAAAGTTTGGGAGACTTGCTGAGGAGCTTGGTGACAGAACACCACAGTCAATGGGATAATATTCTGCCATAGGTGGAATTTTCTTATAATGATTCAATCAATAGGAGCAAAGGGTAGAGTCCATTTTAAATTGTTTATGGGATGCAACCAAGAGGAGTTTCAGAATTGAGAGATTCAGAACATGATGCAACTAGAAGTGCTAGTGCAGAGGATTTCACAGAAGCGATGAAGGAACTTCACAGCCAGGTGACAGAGCGATTACAAAAATCGAGCCAAGAGTATAAGCGCAGAGCATATCAACACAGGAGACAACTTCAACTTGAGGTTGGTTATTTGATTCTAGCACATCTGAGAAAGGAAAGGTTCCCGAAGGGGACACATAACAAACTGAAGATGAAGAGGATCGAACCATGTAAGATCTTGAAGAAATTTGGGGTGAATTCTTATATGGTGCAGACCTATCAGCCCTCGAGACCGATATCCACTCACAGGATCATTCTATATGCCCTTGAGATAGATTGACTCTTTTGATTCTCACTGGAATATGCAAAATTATCGATCCACAGGCCCTTCTTGGCAACTCACAATCTCGCGAGTTTGCGAGTTGAGACTCCGACTCTTCGTCCTCCAAATCCGCGATACTCGAGATCGCGAAATGATTATGGCTCCTTCTCCATCAGCACCTTTCCCGCACGACCACCGGCTAGGCTAAGCACTAGCGCCTTTTTCCTTTCACGCCTTCGCGAGTTCAAAGGTTCAACCTTTGGCACCTTCTTTCTTGAACCCCGGAGAGGCGAGATTTGACTTTTCTCTTTTCGTTCTCGCTACTCGCGACTTCACGAGTCAAAGGCTCGAGCTTTCGTTCCCTTATCTCCTGAGTTCCCGAGACGCGAGAGGTCAACGGGGTGTTGACTCCTCCAAAAGCATGACATGTGTCCAGCTGATTATTTCCTGGGCCCACCATGTGGTTTTGCCACGTGTCTCTTAGGTGCAACCTTGGCACTTCGCAGCTTCGCTTCTTGCGACTTTGAGCACCCAAATTTTGGGCTCTCACCCGACAAACCTCCAATTTCTCGAGATCCTCTGATCTTTGCCACCTATCCTCCTCCGATGGATGGCTTATATTACTTCACGACTTCGCTTCTCGTGACTTGGAGCACTCAATCCTTGGGCCCTCACCCTGCGAATCTCCGAGACGCGAGATCTCTTGATCTCCGCTACCTGTCCCCCTCCTAATGGATGGCTGCGATTCTCTCACGATTTCGCCACTCGTGAAGTTGAAAAAATTCTCTTTCAGACCTCCGATATCCAAGTCCCTGATACAAGTGATATCATCACACGTGTCCTCCTTCTAGCAAACGGCTCAGATTCCTTCGCTATTTCAGGACTTCACCTTTCGCGATTTCGCGAGTCTCGCTACACAGGTTTCGACCCTTCACCTCCCGAAACCCTGAGATGCAAAATATGTGGGTGATCTAAAGGCCCTGGTTGGTTCAGATCCTATGGTCCAATTCTTCCGATATATCACTCACCAAATGTTTCCATAAGTCCCCTGTTCCTTTGCGAAATCTGACGGTTTCTGGGACTTCGCGAATCCTCCATGGAGGATTCCGACCGTCAATTTCCTCCTTGACAATTGTCACGAAATGAACAAAGTACTCATTCACAAAAATTGTCTTTCCGTGAAATGATATCGTTGCGCCTTCTCCCAATACTTCAAGGCACTAAACTTCCTGAGCTTTTCTTCGACAACTCGAGTCTTCAAGAAGACTCCTGCACGCACTCCTTGCGGCAATTCTTCAATACTTCCTAGTATTGAATTCTCTGACTTTGTGCACTCTCTGTGACAGCAGTCTTTCCACCACTTCACTCAGTTAGCAAACACTGAGACTTCATTCAGCCTGTGCACTCCTTTCATGGCTCCTGTTCTTAACTTACACTTCTGCGAGAGTGAGAACCGTGTTATCTCTCCTGAGCTTGTAGAGACGAACTTTGACCTTCGTCAATGCACACCTTGCAGGAAAACTCTTGCTCAGGCAGAGAAATAATTGAAACTCATTCTCTATTCTCTCTCATATTTCAAACACAAAGCATGAAATCATATACACAGCATATAAAGCAAATGTATAATAGAAAGTAAACATCCATGAGCATTCACAATGCATACACAGAGAACAAATACGACCCCATGAATTTGAATCGAAGCTCTTTCTATTAATTCAAATCTCTGTACATGGGTGTTTTCAACTACAGCTCTCTGCTCTCTGCTCATAATGCTACTAATCTTGCTAATGTTACAATGATACAAGTGAGGGTGTCTATATCCGTTTTCCCTCCAGCTCCTAAAACTGTCTAATCTGAGAATTCAAAGCTACCTACTAACATTAACTAACATAAATTCCTTCTTAGTTCTTCATATGAGAGCGGGACTCTCAAGGTATGATTACAATCTACCAGTACGCCCTTTCTTAATTATCTCATTTAATTTTGGCACATCCGATGTTAAAACATTTCAAACATTTTTATCATGTGCCAAAATGCGTTGGTGTTTCCCCCCCACGCTCGCTTGATGCTGGCGATGCTCCTGCATCACACTTGCATTTTCTTTGGTTGTAGACACTTGTGTCCTGCAACCCCCTATTTCTACTTCGGGTGAGATTGCATCTACTTCGCAGGATATTCTTGAGGGAATGTCAAGGTGGTTTCCATCGAAGATAGAGATTCATAAGTGAATAGAAGAACACGAGAAATACTTCACAAAAGCTCAGAATAAGAACCCTAATATTAGCACATAAGACTGGTTGGGAAGGTATATCTTTAATGATATACATGATATTTTCTTTGGAGGGATTCATAAGGAGCTATATGAGTGGCTGGCGATATTAGCAGATACGCAGTTTGAGATCATATCTAGACCACTTGTGGTTTGGATGTCGATGATGATCAAGAAGGTCAAGAGAGTTGATAACACTGTTTTGAGAGTAATAGATCATTGGTTTGATAGTACCATCAGAGGGTATATCACTGAGTTTTCCATCAACAGAGTTGAGTCGTATAGCCAAGCAGAGAGATATTTCTTTACGGGGTTGAGAGGAAATTTTTTACACTTCTTGAAGTTGAAGATCAAGATTCTATTGCATGAGAAGAACATCTTGAAGATACAATAGTGGGTCAGAATGAGAGCTAATGTTCAAAAATTCAGACAACGACAACAACACAGAGGTCAGACACACACGTAGTGGGAGAACCTTTAGAGAAGTTCCTCTGGTGAACTTGTTTGAGCAGAATCACGAACCACCATAGGAAGAAGGGTTCTACAGTGGAGAAGAAGAAGAGTTACTGAATGAGGAACATTCAGAGTCCGCTAGGGTAGAAGAAGAGAATACTGAAGAACATCATCGATAAGAGTCAGAAACTTCAGGGACTACGCAGACTATTGAAGTAAGAGCTATTACGCCCCCTGTTGTTTTAACAACATTAAGTAACTAGAGTAACCTAAGTTATCAGAACACTCAAAGAACTGGTACAAGTGGTTTAGTGCATACTTAGTGAGGAACCTTAGGAAGACCTATGGAATGTGAGATGAGGTTACCCACCTTTAGAGGAGATGGATTTGAAGATCCTGACCAACACTAGTTTCTATGTGAAGTTGTATGGAGTATTAAGAATGTCATCGACGAAGTTGTTAAATAAGATTAGTTTAGTACTACCCTGAGAGACCGCGCACTGAGATATCTTGTACATGAAGTTTTCCCAAGGAGTTGTACAACAAAAACTGCTAAATGAGATTAAGACCGCATTGATTCCTGAATTCAAGAAACCCAAGTCGGAATCGCATTGCATCACAGAGTTGAAATAAATCAAGCAGAAAGTAGCTGAAACTGTTTGGGAGTTTGATCAGAGGTTTAAGACCCTGACAAGTCATTTGAGTTTTCATATCCCAGATGAAAAAAATAAAGAATGGTTCATTTCTTCCCTCCTACCACACATCAGAGTCCCTCTAATGTAGTAGAAGGTTGCTTCACAGGCTGAGGCGTTGGAGATCACCATGAAGCTAGAATCGACCCCTATGGTAGAATCCAACTTAGGTATGAGTCAAATCTTAATTCAACTAACTAGCTTATCACTGCAGGTCGAAGATATGAAAAAATATAATGGAAAATATAAGAGAGAAGACATCTGGTGTATCATATGCAAATCAGAAGGCCATGATAAGGAGCATTGTCCTCTATTTCAAGAATACTTGGCTTCAGGAGCTCCGAGCCCTTTGAATCAAGTTACTCTACCTTGGTGCGAGGTATGTAGAAATAGACATCACCCTGGAGAATGCTATTACATGCAAAAGTACGTTCAGACACCTACGAACCTCTACTGCACATTTTGTAAATATGTGGGTCATGATGAGAAGGACTATAGAGCTTACGACCTCTTGCATGAAAGATCAAGGGATATCTATAAAATTCAAGGTGAAGTAGAACAATAAGGGAGCACTACGCAATATAATTTCCTTGGAAGAGGAAACTTCAACCCTCGTGGTGGATTCAAAGGAAGAGTACGAGGAGGAGGTATGGGATGAGTTCAAGGTCAGATTATTTGTTATAACTACACATAGCCAAGTCACTTGGCAAGGGACTATCAGAACCCTTGTACCACTTGCAGTTACTACAACTCATTTGAACATGTCATAGAAGATTGCCCTGCATTGTTAGCCAAACTTCAGGAATGACAAGGAGGAAACGAACAAGTAAAATTAATCACAACAAAACCTCGCGGAGTAGATCCCATATTTGTTGTTATCACTAGAGGAGGTGTTGCTATAGGAGAAGATAGGGTGACTCCAGGGAAGACTACAGAACAATCAGGAGTCATAAAAGTTGCGAAGAAGACACAAGAGTTTGATCCAAAGAGAGAGAAGCATACATTTGAAGAGGAAAGTAAAGAGTTTGGAAGAGATCATGCTTCTTCGTCAAAGGCACAACCAGAAGTGAGATAATTTGGAATGCCCCTGGCCTTTGATTAGTCTTCTTTTCTTGAAGAAGGAAAAGAGGTAAGCAGACCCATGGAATTATTATGCACTTTCATTAGTTTGATAAAGGATGAGAGCGTTGTACAAGAGCTACAAAATTTGATCAGACATTATGAGATAGGAAGGGTATATCCTCTACTGAAGAAAGCAGTACATCAACTATCCAAAAAGAGAAGGACAAATAAGGAACTACACCTTAATTCTCAAATTGGAGATTATGATATAGATTATGTGGTCCTCGACTTAGGATCAGAGGTCAATGTTATGACGAAGAAGAGTTGGGCATTGATGGGAAAACCTAAGTTGATCTATTCCCCCATCAATCTTAGTATGGCCAATCAACAGGATGTGAGCCCCTTCAAAAGACTAGAACATGTCCCTGTGGACATCGATGGGGTTCGAACATTTGTGGACTTCAAGGTGATTGAGATAGTCGATGATAGTTGTCCTTATCTCATGCTATTAGGAATTGATTGGGATTTCAACAATTCTACTATTATTGAATTGAAGAAAAGAAGAATTACGTTTGAAGTTGATGGCCTTAGGGTCATCACACCTTTGGATCTTAATGAAGGTCCTAGATACACATAGCCCATCAGAGAAGAAGACCATGCATATGAGTTGGAGAATATATAAAAACTGACAACAAGACAACATTATTACATTAATCCTATAGCAGATGGGAATTTAAGATGGCGAAGTGACAACGCATGTTCATCAGACTCAGAAGAAGCACTGGAGAACTAGACGAACAAAATGTATGAAGTATCTACACAGCGATGTGCTATACTAACCAGAGAAGTTAGCTGGATCAACACAACCGTAAGTAATTTACCCAGATTTGATGGTTTGAATCACTTAGAAACTTTCTTACTGCTGTTGGCTTTGAAATCTACTTCAGCAAGATGGTGAGGAACACATAATAGGAATATCACACACTGGATACAATGTTGCAGTTTAATGACAACACGATTTTTAGAACAAGTCGAAGGATGCAAAGTTAGGTACATAGGTCAAAGCTGTCTGAAAGACCATGTGTGAGGTTGTGAGGAGGCTTGGAGAAACATTCCTTAATAGAGTGGGTGCATAAATTCATCAATACTCTAGACACAACGCCTATCAGCTAGTACCTTGAAGTGGAACTGTGCCTCACCACTGAAGATTGGCAAGGTATGACTCAAAATTTTGTAGCTGCATTTTTATTTGAAAGTCAAGACCCTCTGGTAGATCAAGATTTACAGGTTGTAAGAAAAAAAGTATTTGAGGAAGCACCTAGCCTCCCTGTGGAGCAAGAAGAGGATGAATGGACTGCACCTCTTCAGAAATCGCAAGGATGTTACAATATGAATGCCAATGAAGACGATGATCCTAAGAATGTGAACATCATAGAAATAGAAGGACAAAGAGACATAGAAGGACTAGGAGTCGAACTACCTTTTATTGGACAACCAATCACAATCAAGAAAGTTAATATTGGAACAGAGCAAGTACCTAAGCTTGCCAATGTTGGAGATTACTAGGATAATGCCACTATTGATAATATCACAGAGTTACTACATGAATATCAGGCATTGTTTCCAACCAAGTTCACTGATATGAAGGGAATTAAAGGGCCCATGGGAGAGATGAAGATCCCCTTGAAACCATATGCAAGTCCAGTTAAACAAAGACCCTACAGATTGAACCCTAAATATAAGGAGAAAGTGAAGATTGAACTAGACAGAATGCTGGAAGAAGGAATCATAGAACTTATTAGAATCAGAGTGGATTAGCCCTATGGTGGTTCAAGATAAGAAAACAGGAGAGATCAGAATCTGTGTAGATCTCAGGAAGCTGAATGATGCATTTCTACATGATCCATTCCCTACACCGTTTACTGACGAAGTGTTAGATAACGTGGGAGGACAGGAATTCTACTCCTCCATCGATGGATTTTTCAGGATACCATCAGATCAGGATTGCCAAGGAATATCACCATAAGACCACATTTGAAATAGAATTGGGATCCTAACAATACACAGTGATGCGTTTTGGATTGAAGAATGCACCAACCATCTTTTCTAGGCTAGTGGTCGAAGCATTCAAGGAGTTTTTACATAAATTTCTGGAAGCCTATTTTGATGATTGGACTGTTTTTAGCTTATTGAAAAACAATATTGAATGCTTAAGACTAATGTTGGATAAGTGTAGGCAATGTCAGATTTCCCTGAATCTGAAGAAGTGCATCTTCTTTTCACCCTTTGGAGTGTTGTTAGGCCATATCGTGTGTAAGTAGGGATTTCTTGTAGATCCATCTAAGATTTCCATTATTATTGATTTACCCCCTCCTACTTCAGTCAAACAGCTACACACTGTGATGGGACATACTAGGTACTACATGAAATTCATTAAGGGCTATGCACAAATTACATCACCTATGGAGAATCTTCTGAAGAAATATTGGCAGTTTCAATGGACAGATGTTAAGAACCAAATGCCAATATAGCATAGAAAAACCTCAGAAAAAGTACTCAACGCCTTGAAAAAGATACAATTTCATATAATAAGCCTCTTCAAGGGGGAAACCTCCTTTTACCCGACTTAAATGTTCAAGTACAAGATGATTCAAAATGAAAATGTCTCCTTGGTATATATAGGAGACTAGGAGGTATAATTACAACTAATGGCCTAAAGCCGACATAAATAAAATAAAATTACTAATATAATATACCCCAATTAGAAATTAATGAACCAATAGGGCTTAACACTTTGCCTCCTTGAGACCAAGTTTTGTGTGATGGCAGAGTAACTCTGGATGTACGTATAAAAGACTCACATCTTCCCAAGGTGGAATCTTCAGCCCAGAGTGGTTTCCTCCATTTAACAATATATTTTGAAATGGATCTATTCCTCAATGAGTGAATTCTTGTGTCAGTGATGTGAAGGTTCCAATATGATTTTTTCCTTCTCGTCAAGTTCTAGCAATATAGTTTGAGCTAGGATATTGTAACCTATAACCTTCTTTAATCCACGAAACATGGAAGAGTGGGTGTGCTGTTGAAGATGGGGAGAAAGTCTCTAATTTGTATGCCATAGTACCAATCTTTTACCACAAAACCATATAAGGGCCATAGTACTTTGGTGATAATTTATTATCCTTCTTAGCTTTGCTTAGGGACATCTGTTTGTATGGTTGTAGTCTTAAAGCTTGCAATCCACATGAAACTTCTTTCACTATGATATTAGTCCTTGTTGTTTCATGTGATTGTATGCCCACCTGATCCGGGTTGTCCTTTAAGATTTGGAGAACTTGTTGTTGATTCTTGATGTGATCTTCCACTGCTTGAAATTTAGATTTTTTTCTTTTAGAGAAGAAGTGATGGAAGGAGAATTGGTATCATAAAGTGCCATAAATGGTGTCATTTTGTTGTAGTATGAAAGGAAGTGTTATACCACCATTCTGCGAGGGGTAACCATTTGGAACCCATTGTGTTTGTTTATCGAGGAGACAAAGAAATGAAGGTATCCTTCAGGACATTTGTTCACTATCTCGGTTTGTCCATGGATTGAGGATGATAGGGATGAGCTATGAGCCAATTAGAGTACCCAAACAAGAAAATTACGTCGAAAATGTCCAATTAGAGATGGGATATCTTTCACTTATAATAATCTTTAGGTTGCCATGTAGCTTTTAGTATCTCCATGAATGAGGTGGCAAATGTACTAGCTTTGGAAGGGATGAGAGTGCACAAAAGTGTGTGTGAATCAGGTCTATCAGCAATCACCATGATGGCACTCTTTCCCTTTAGACTTTGGTAACCTGTGATGAAATCCATGACCTCCTCCCTAAGTTGACTTGGGATGGATAATGGTTTTTTTTTTTTTTTTTTTTTTTTTTTTTTTTACCTTATTTTGTTGGCACAAACATTATACACAAACCTTTGAACTGATAGTTTAAGGCCATCCCAAAAAAACCTTCTTGACTCTATAGTAGGTTTCAAAAATCCCAGTGCCCTCCTACTTGAGAGGTGTGAAGTACAATAGTACCTTTTGTTTTGAGTTGGGAGTTCTTACATAAATATAAGAGATCACTTTTGTGCCATAGTGAATAATTTTTCCATGTAAATGTGCTCTGATGCAATGGAATCCTGCTTTGCCTTACTAGATGAGTCCACACTTTTCATCATTCTTCATTCATCCCTTGCTTCTATTATCAAATGGGTTTGGATAGTCCAGGGGCTATACTGAGAGAAGAGCCTCAACATCTTCATCCTTTCTTGAGAATTGAATTTATACAACATTTTGCTTCCCATTTTATAGGCAGTTTCATCATAACCCAATATCTTGGTTGCCATATTTTTTGTTCTTAGATAGTCTTTGTTCCAAGTATTAAGACTATCATGATTTGTTTTGACCTTGAAGTGACTACCTATTAGGTAAGGATGCCAATTCTTCCAATGCATGTAGTATTTCCATCATTCCCTTCTCATAAATGGAGTTTGTGTAATTCCTTTCCCTTAGGTAAGGTCAACTTTTAAAAGTAGGGCCTTCCTTCTTGCATTAGGACAACACCAATTCCATTTCTAGGGCATCATTTCCCACAATAAAGTTTTTTGTGATGGAGTGGTCAGGCGGGATCTTTACACATCATTATTTAAGTTGTTAAGCTTTGGTTGCCTCTGGAGTCATGAAAATGAATCCTTCTTAGTTAGTGCCATTAAATGTCTTTCTATTCTTCCATAGTTGAAAAACTTTCTGCGGTAGTAGGCCTCAAACCCAATCCTCTAAGATTCTTTAATGTTTTGGAGATGTTGAGTCCACCATGGCCTTAATCTTGATAGGGTCTACCTTGACACCTTCATGAGATACAATATGACCCAATCTCTACCTCCTTTACTCCAAAAGGAAACATTTGGATGGTTTGGCATATAGTTGTTGCTCCTTTAGTAGTTGTAGCACCTTGTGGTATATTTTACATAGTCCTCACAAGACTTGCCTATAGATTAGTATATCATCAAAATACTAACACAAATTTTTTTTTTTTTTGAAGGAAGGGCTTGAAAATGAATTCATCAACCCTTGGAATGTGGAAGGTGCATTTGTAAGGCCAAAAGAGCATGACCAAAATTCATAATGGCCTTGATGAGTTTGGAATGTTGTTTTGGGATATCTTCTTCATATTCGTCACGATGATGCCGAACAAAGATCAATTTTGTGAAATATATATCTCCATATGGTTCATCTAATATTTCATCAATGATAGGAATGGAAACTTATCTTTAATAGTGATCTTATTTGAGCTCTCTATAATCTAGACACACATACATACTTAGATATCTTTCTTGAATACCATTGGTGCAGAGTAAGAAATTTGGCTCATGGTGTATGTGTCCAATTTATAGAGATCTCAACATTTCTTCAACCATGCACATCAATTTCACTCTTTTGAAGTAGAATTGTCATATAGCTGATGTTTGGAGGAACACTCCCGGGAATTATGTGAATTTCATTATCATGATTTAGAGTGGGTGGAGACCTTTGGGAATACCTTCCAAATGCTTTGGAATCTTATCAATGATCCTTTGGAATCTTGAGGAATAGATGAAACTAGATGTTTGAACATCTAGTGAGCATAGTTATTACCCAATGCTTAGCCTTGATGTTCCTTTTTCAATAATTTTTGTCATTCCATTAGAGCTTATCCCCTTCTCTTACCGGGTTTCCTGATACCTCTTAACTCAATTTCTTTTCCTTCAATGAAAGTTCTTGAAAATTAAGAAATGATATTTCCTAATGATTGTAACCATTGGATTCCTAATTACAACATCTACACCACCCATGGGTATAGCAATCATTGGACCATTCATTACATATTCCCCATAGTAGAATTATCTTATTGCATTTTCTGAGCAATTGATGGTTCCTCCATCTATGAAATCATTACTTAAAACTTTGGCCTTTGGATATACAAAGCAATTGAGATCTTTGGCTAATTTATATAGTGAATGAAATTGTAGTCTTTACTTGAGAATCAATTAGGACTATTACCTTTTATTTTGATGTGTCTTATGTGTGAGGGTTTGAGGAGTGCTAATTCTAGCTGATACATTGCGATATACATTAGAGGAGTCAACTCTTGGATAAATTGCTTCTCGTTTCATCTTGAGATGGTTCTTGTTCTTGTTCTTCTTCTCTACAATCTATGTAGAATAATTTCTTCTCCACCACATATGTCCCATACTGTACTTGTTGTCTAATTAAAGCATAAAATTTTTCTTTTCTTTCCCTCCAATTGTTGAGGTGTCAACCTTGTAGGTTGGTGTTTTAGAAGAAGGAGCATTGTATTCTCTATAGATGTTAAGTTGGTCCTTCTATCCCGATATAGCCATATTTTACTTTCAACATTTCTTGCCACCTTAAATGCATTCTCCAATGATTTGATTTCCCAAGAATGAACCTCATGTTGAATTTTATCCTTTAAAGAAGTTCCTATGAATACATCAATCAAGTGCTCATCGGAATGTCAGGTTACCTTTATATTCAATCTTTGGAATTTCTCAATGTGCTCGATGGCGAACCCTTTTTGCTTGAGATTTATCAATTGGATAAATAGGTATTGCTCCTTATCCTCATGGTGTGCTATCATTTCTTCACAATGAAAATTGTCCAAGTGACGGAGTGAAGTTGCGAGAACAAAGCCATCGTTACCATGGAGATGATTAGGTTCTAAATAAAGAAGCAATTAGTACCTTTGTGTATGTGGCCGATTATGGAGATCAAATAATTGCTCCATCACGAAGGATGCATTGTGATTGGTTCCTTTCCATCAAGCTTCCTCATATCAATCTTAGGAGCGTGGTTGGTCTTCAAAACCAAAGGTTGGAGTTTCTCCATTCTTGAGATTCACCTTCCTTCTATCCTCATCATGAATTTCATGGGATGCATTTTCACTGGTGTCTTCTCATACACAAAATTTTCAATACTTCCATGATCTCCCCTTTAAACCATCCATCTTAGTATCAACTTAGCTTCCGTGAATCCATCTTAGTATATGCTTCCATTGAATCCATCTTAGTATCAACAGCTTCAGTGAATCCATCTTCTTTTGTAGTTCATTTATGTCCCTCAGCATTTCTTCTGTCCTTGAGTCCAAATCTAGGATTTTTGGAGGCTTAGTTGATGTAGAAGTTCCCTTTTCTGGTGGCATGTTGGTGTAGAAGTTCCCTTTTTTGGTGGCATGTTGGCCAAGTATCACTTTTGAACCTTGATTTTGAGGTGGTTCTGCTAGACAATATTTCTTCTGTTGTATCTCCCAAGTTTCAACCCTTTTGGGTATGAAACTTTCTTTTATGTAGTTCTTTGATATTTCATCTCTGCAATGCCATAGGTCTGATCACAATTGGATGTGCCAAGTGGAATTTATGGTAACTTCCCCACAACTTGCTGATTTTTGTCCTTTCCAGGAGATCTCACTTGTATAGCATGCCCCAAACAAAATAATTGATATAAAATTTTGAAGCTTGCACCAAAAATACTATAGACTGTCCACGATCCAATGAAATCAGTCCCACTCAATTTGGATACTCTAGGAAGAAGTTATGATTGTTTTACCTGGAACACCTTCTTGAGACTAGTCAGATACCCTATCTTACACAGGGTGTATCTACAAATTTGAGATGACCCAGAAGCTGAAATTTTTACCATAGATACCTTACTAATTTTTGTAAATATCCTTCAAATTTCAGGGTCTGAAACATTACGAAAACGTTTTTACAGTGAAACTTCCGCAATGACTCATTTCAGGATGATTCCAAAACCCTATCTTGTATGGGATGTATCTCAGAAAGTCTAAGGCCTCAGGAGTGGAATTTTTAACCCAACATACCTTGATCCGTCTACTAAATATCCTCCAAGCCGTTTCTTCTGAAATGTTGTAGAAAGAACGTTATAGAAAAAATTCCAACGTGTCTCAGATGTAGCAGCGAAACCCCAAGACCTTGAGCTTTGATACCATATGTTAAGAACCAAATACCAATATAGCATAGAAAAACCTCAGAAAAAGTACTCAACGCCTTGAAAAAGACACAATTTCAGATCGTAAGCCTCTTCGAGGGGGAAATCTCCTTTTACCCCACTTAAATGTTCAAGTACAAGATGATTCAAAATGAAAATGTCTCCTTGGTATATATAGGAGACTAGGAGGTATAATTACAAATAATGGCCTAAAGCTGACATAAATAAAATAACATTACTAGTATAATATGTGCCAATTAAGGGGTAATGAGCCAATATTAGGGCTTAACAACAAAAGAATTCCAGCAGAGCTTCGACACACTGAAACAGAAAATGGTTATTATGCCTATTCTTTTTTTTCCAAATTGGAGGAAGGAATTTCATGTGCATGTTGATGCATATTCTATTGCATTCAGAGCAGTGTTAGCACAACCAAGAGCAGGATATATTGACCACCCATTATCCTTTGCTAGCAGGAAGCTCTCAACAGCTGAGATAAATTACGCCACCACCGAGAGAGAAGGGTTAGCCATGGTGTATGTGCTGTAGAAGTTTCATCACTACTTATTAGGAGGACACTTTAAGATTTTCACTTATCACTCCACGTTGAAATACCTAGTCAACAAGCTAGTGTTGGGGGGAAGGATATGTAGATGGATTTTGTTATTTCAGGAATATGATTTTGAAGTTGTGGTGAATCCAGGAAGGATGAACAAGGGGCCTGACCACTTGTCTAGGTTGGAACATGGAGAGGAACCTACTAGTTTGGAGGATACACTGTCGGATGCATAATTGTTGGCCATTAGAAATGTTGATGATTGCTACACTGAGATAGTTCAGCTCCTATCAAAAGGAATAACACCTCGTGAATACACAGTCATTAAGAAGAAAAAGATGGTAGTGTGCGCTGCACATTTTTCGCTTATAGTTGGATAGCTATATAAGATGGGACCTGATGAGATCCTAAGAAGATGTGTTATGGAGGCAAAACGACCACTGATTTTAGTAGAAGATCGTGACCACATCACAGGAGGACAATACGAAGGAAAAGAAACAACACAGAAGGTTCTTAGAGCTGGCCTTTAGTGGCCCACTTTACACAGAGATGCTAATGAATACTACAGAGCCTGTGATGTATTCCAAAGAGTTGGGAAACCGTCCAGAAGAGATGAAATGTCATTAGCACCCCAAATAACCTTACAAAAATTTGAGAAATGGGCCATTGACTTCGTGTGACCTATAAACCCACCAGGGAAATGCACAGGAGCTAGATACATCGTCACTACGGCAGAGTATTTGACCAGATGGGCAGAAGCAAGAGCAGTTAAGGACTATATTGCAAATACAATTGCACATTTCATATTTGATGATATCATAACCTGGTTTAGATGCCCAAAGATCCTCATGAGTGATCAAGGTACACATTTTATTAATATGACTATTGAAGCCCTCACGCAGGAATTTGAAGTTCACCATTAGAAGAGCACTCCTTACTACCCACAAGTGAACGCGATGGTCGAAGCTTTCAACAAGATCTTGGAGACAACGCTGATGAAGATTTGCAGTGTAAAAAGAGATGACTGGGATTTGAGAGTACCAGTAGTGTTATGGGCCTATAGAACAACTTGTAAGAAGCTGACAATGCAGACTCCCTTTAAGTTGGTTTATGGCCTAAAAGTAGTTGTACCCATGGAGTATTTAGTTCCTAGCTTAAGAATTGCAGCCTTTACAGATATGGATGAAACTAGCACTGTTCCAGAGAGGTTGATACAATCGGTCGAACTAGAAGAAGACAAATTTATTGCAGAGTTTCATCAGTAGGTTCAGAAGGAATGAGAAAAGGCCTACCATGACATGCATATCAAGAAGAAAGCATTTAAGCATGGATATCTGGTATTGGTATACGATATCAAGTTCATGAAGCATCCAAGGAAGTTCAAAACACATTGGCGAGGTCCATATGAGGTTTCCTATGTTACAGAAGGAGGAGATACACAGCTGAAGACTTTGAATGGGAGCTGGTTGAAATTGTACTATGACAACCACCTGCCTCGAAGCTCTCAGTAAAAACAAAAGGAGAAGGTTCTAGGTACCGGGTGCAGTTGAGAATGGGTACCAGACACAAGCAAGATAGTCTGCACATAGGGTGGAGGAACAGAGCATGAAACACAGGCTGCGCTGCCCAGTCTGAAGTCGAGGTACAACAAAAGATTCATATCCGAGTGACTTGGGATGAGTCACAGGTGAGTGTTGGGGGCCTGTTGGCCATTGCTTATGGAAGAAAGTGAATATTACGGAGGAAAATGTGAAACATAAATTGCGCGGAAGGAAGGTGGACTAAGATCATGTCGAAGTGGTTAAATAAGCATAAAATATGGAGCGAAGTCCGAGAGAGAAATCCGTTGGACAAGGAGATTGAGGAAGACATATCAACAGGGAAGGTGGATCATGGACAACTCAGCAAGCAGAAAAATCCACCAGTATATGCTTTGGAGAACCTCATGGGAAGGAAGGAAAGATAGGCTGGTGAAGCCCTGAAAACGTGGGTCAAGTTGACCTAGGGTTTTAGACACCTAGGGTTTTGGTATCTAGGGTTTTGAAACCTAGGGTTTTGGTATTTATGGTTTTGAAACCTAGGCTTTGGATTAAGGCTGTCGGTGAGCTATTGTAATGTATAAATAAAGGTCAAGGGTATCTAGGATGGGTTCGTTCAGAGTTAGTTTAGAGTTGGTTGTTGTTCATTCTGAGTTCGTTAATGTTATTGTAGAGAGAGAAGTATTGTGTTGTGAGGACATTCGATATTGTAATATCTTCAACTGGGTGCAAAGATCAACCCTACAGCTGGGTGCATAGGGAAGGGAGATAGAGAGAAGAGAGAAAGAGAGAGATCTGCAAGCTAGGAGTGCAGATAGAACTGTAAGCTTTCACCTAATATATTTTAAAGCACAATTATGTGGACGTAGCCCTAGGGAGAGGGTGAACCACATATAGCATGTTTTTGTGTGTGATTGATGCTGTGTTCTTTACTCTGTTACTATGATGATGCATTAGTATGTTAGATCCGATATATAACTGTGCAAAGTAGGTTTATGTTTGGAAATAATAATCTGACCTCCATGTGTGGTTTCCTTGATTCCACTTGCATTTCCCCTGGTTGTAGAAACCTGTGTCCTGCAAACCCCTATTGCTACTTCGAGTGAGACTACATCTGCTTCGCAGATGTTGCTGAAAAGGGACAATAGTTAGGGCTTGTTGGTACGCTATTAGAGATGAAACCTGGGTCTGCCCCTGTGCCAATGGGAGGTTTTCTCTAAGATCAGACGACTCCAATAAATTATTCTTGAAACCAAGAGAAGATTATTTAGGCATAACAAATCAAGTGAATTTCAGTCCCTTGGAGGAGGTTATCAAGTATTTCCTCCAAATCTCTAGTGAGAAGGCTGATCAGGCTCAAGCTCAAGCATAGGCATCTGAGATGTGTGTGTGTGACACAATTTAATCTCCTCTCATATGGATTTTTTGAAAAATAATATCAATGGTGTCTACTATTTACAATCTTGTTGGTTTTAATTTCTATTAGGATTTATTGACATGTCTTAAAAGTATTTTCTAGGTTTTAATAAAAACTAAATATAATTCTATTTTTATTTACTACAGTATGTAGTTCACACATTTGTAGATGCTCTATATGTTGTACCAATGGTTCATGCAAAAATTAGTCGACTCCAACCTATTGATACTTTGACAATAGTAAAGGCTCAACAAGATAGGGTATGCATTATAGTCTCTTTGAGCAGATAATACATCTAGGGACAAGAATTGACTAAAATTTGTTCTTATGAGAAAATTCTATGTATAAGTACTTTTATAAGGAGGATTATTTCAACATTGGTTTCTTATTCTAAATTTTAATGAAAGAAGTTTCATTTCTTCACCTTTTGTAAAGGGGAAAGTTTGGCAAAGGATATGTTTAGAGGTTACTGCAAAGAAACAATAAGATCAATAGGGGTGGGGTTGGGAATATACATATGATTTGGTTCTTGAATTTGATAATTATTGGCATTTTGGTGATTGACAGATGCAAACATGAGTGTTTCTGAAGACAGTGCCAATGCAAGGATTGTTATATTTTCAATGAGCTATGGCTCATGTATCCTCTTTAAATTTTCTGTTTAACTATAACTTGAACCATAACTACTGCAACAAACCAATATCACAAGAAGAATAACCATGCACAAGAACACAAGAAGTATCCTACGAAACCCTTCTCAACAAGGGAATAAAACCCAACCAATCCTTTGCTATATTCCTCAAGAGAAAGACCTCCCACACCATCACCAAACCTAGCACACAAGAGGGTGTTGTAATTCTCATAAATTTAGACCACAACTTATAAAATCATGAGATGACACAATGATACGTGTGTTTCCTCAATGGGGATTCACCCTTATTTATATAATACTTGTCACATCAAATGATGTGCCTATTGGCACAAAAGGGATGACCTCAATAACTCAAAATATAATTAATAGTTACCATATTGATTATCTTTTTTATTATCTATTAATTATATTTTACATTAATGTGGGGCCAACCTATATCCTTTACATAAAAATTAGGGTTACAGGTAAGTCTGATTCTTGAAATATTTAGCAAGGGATATCATACACCCATTAGTGCTTAGCCACTAGGGGCACATCCATAGGGATGTTCATAACTCTATCTCACTACGTCTCACATGAGAACCACAGTCACTAGTGCTCAACCACTAGGATCACGTTCACCTGTGCTCATTCACATGCACGTCCACTCAACAAATATTCTTTCCCATTGCATTACATAGGAGATTCATCTAGATTTCATCATCTCAACTCTCTACTCAGAGGAGGCTAATACATCGTCTTCATCTCTGTCTCATAATGATGCACCCAACTCATGGGAATTCACACATTCACCTTGTGCTCAGCCACATGCACGTCCAACTCAGCAGATCTCCTTTCTCATTGTATTACACAGGAGAATCATCTGGAGTTATTCTCAACTCTCTGTAAGGAGGAGGTAATCTTTATGTTCCATCTCTATCTCAGATAGGAACCACACACCCATCTCACGGGATCTCTCTCAAGTCGACTCAATTGGTCTGTGTCCTGGAGAATGTCTCACATAACTGTAATCATCAACACTCCCTCTCAGCTAGGGAGGCATTCTCCATCAGGCCAAGTCTCACATGTAAGTACTTCAAACTTTTTCTTGGCTATAGTCATCAACACCCCCTCTCAACTAGGCAGGTATTCTTCACCAAGCTAATTTGGTGAAGATGTCTGCAATCTTCTCATGTGTAGGAAGGTACAACACGCATATTGTTTTTCCTCTGCATCATGTCTCTGATATAATGATATTTTATCTAAATGTGTTTCGATATATTATGAAACAACAAGTTCTAAAAGATATTTACACACAACTCTAGTTATCATCATAGAATCCATCTCATGATCAAGTAAATATGTCAGAATATTGTTAAGCCACACTTCTTTGCACACTCAATGCTATATAATCTGCTTCCGTGGTACTAAGGGCCAAAGATCTTTGTTTTCTGCTGCACCAGGAAACCATGGAAAACTTCATGGTAAAACAACAACCATATTTGCTCTTCCAGTCCACTATACTCTCTGCTCAATCTGTACTGACATATCCTTGCAAACTCAAGTTCACATTGAAGGCATATCTCAGTCCATATCCAACTGTGCCTCATATATATCTCAATACATGCTTTACTGCTATCCAATGAGTCTATCTCATCTGACTCATGGATTGACTAGGCATATTCGCTACATAGCATATATCAGGTTTGGTGTTAATGAGATACATCAATCATCCAATCAGCTGTCAGTACACATGTGGATCAATCTCATCTGAATCATCATCATTTATTCTTTCTATTGGCCCTTGACCAAGTTTTGAGGATCCTTGGTCATGTTTGACCTACTTTTGGGACTTCAATAGGTTGTCGAAGGCGGAGCGCAAGTCAAAGTAGAGATCACGGGATATCAACCCCTTTTTAGGGATTTTTGGGTTTTGGTCTTATGTAACAGGAATGGGGATGTTGGCCCATGGGTTTACCCATGTTTAGGCTCATTTTGTAATATATAAATAGAAATATAGGAAATGTAGGAAGTAGTTTGATCTATGTGATCTAAGGAGGGACAAGTATGTGATGCTAAGTGCTACGTGTTAATTTCTAAGTGCAAGTGGTAATTGTGATTGCTTTGTGCATACTGTGTGAGACTTCCAAAGCTAAGTGCAAGTGATTGTAAGATGCTATGAAAGGCTTTGTGTTGTAAGTCAACGAAGGAGGATCTAGAGAGGTGTGTAGATATTATATCCTCTGTGGAGTAAGATATCATGGCTCTGTGCATGTAGAAGATTGACAGAAAGAAATAAAGAAGAAGAGTTGGTGGATGTAGCCCCAGAGTGGGGGTGAACCACGTATATCCTGCATTGTGGTTACTATGTGATTTGTGTTTGTTCTCTTATCTATGTGATTGAATGCTCAGTGCACTAATGTATACTTAGAAGGATCTAATATGATATCTTAGTGTTGAATAATGTGAATAAATGCTAGATTTGATCTATGTTATTATGATTAGTAATTGAATCTATTGGATCTGTGTAAATACTACGTTGATATGTTGTTAGGGTTTAGCTGAGTTGTAAACTAAGGCTGAATATTAACGAACTGTAATTGCTAAGTGCTTTGTTAAGGTGTTGTAATCACAGATCTGTGTCCCAACTAAGGTTGGAGACACTGGATTCCTACAACCACCCCTGCCTCTACCTCAGGTTAGACTTCATCTGCTTCGCAGGTGTTGCCGAAAGGGATGGTAGTTAGGGTTTTGTTGGTGCGTTGTTGTAGCGTTGAACCCTGGGTCTGTCTCTGTGCCAACAAATGGTTCTGTTTCTGGGACCTGAAACTATGATTGTTGGGAAGTGAGGTAAAGAAAAAGAGAGAGGCCCTATGGGTAGATCTGCTGCTAAAGTGTGAAGTATGCGACTTGAAACTGTGATTACTGGGAACTGAAGAAAAGAAATAAAGCTTTGTGCATATATCTGTTTGTTATCCACATTTTTGGTCATCGGGATGATGTCATGATAGTGTCATGATAATAGAAAATAAAACTCTTTATTAAGAACATTTTCATGGGGAAGGTTACACTTGTCAGTTTCTAGAAAGCATAGTTTAAAAGATAGTTCGCAGGCTACATATATACTCGCCTGCGGGAATCCTTAATTCCTGCAGGCTGCCTTCAGCTTGACTGCGAACTTCTCATACTGTACTTGAAGTCAGGGTGCGGGCATGTTTCTAAAGAAGGAAAATGGATGAGTTCTCGATTCTTCTAGAAAGAATCTTCTAGAAGGATGAGTTGGCTTTCGAATGGTTGGCAAAATACTGACTTTCCAGATATCTTGGGAT
>SNQJ01S0001583.1:399518-437982 GCA_010110895.2 Picea sitchensis
TAAGAGTGTACACCAATGAAGGTTCTGTTTGTTTTTCAATGTCATGATGAGAAATGACATTCCTTGCTTGTTAGCCTTATAGCCATCTATACCATACAAGTTTATGACGAAGTATGCATCAACCTTTATTGCTTTAACTAATATGAGAGTATCACATATTATCAATTTTGTCCTTCTGTTGGTGATCCAATTTGCTATGATTGTTTTATCTTTATCAAGATCATGTCCACTATTGACATTTAACGAAATTCCAAACACATTGTTTCAACTATCCTTTGTAACTCCTACTGCTACTCAAAACATTTTCAGCATCAATGATGTTTTTCTCAATGTAAATCTATTTGGGCAACTGTAGATACTATCATAGGTTGCAAACATAATTCTTAGACAAGAAGATCAACCGATTTTTCTAATGAAAATGTGACATATGTCTGACATGTGTGCCAATACTAGGAAGTCTAAAATATGACTGACATATGTCTGAAATGTCTAGAATATTGTCATCCATATCAGACTCATCATTTCCTGATTTAGTGATTGGACCGAGCTTGTTTTCGGCACCATAAGTTATACATGTTTTTGGACTTGTCATTTTGAGACTCTCCATGATTAAGTACTAGGAACACTGAACATAGTCAACAATATCCCTTGTGTTTCCCTTCAATTCACTCTTATAACTACTTCATTGTTTCCCTTCATCATAGTTTTAGATTTGTTGAATTTGAGCCTCATGACAGGCCATAAAACTTCCCTTATATGTGCCTTAAAAATTGTCCTAATGGTTGATAAGAATTGATGAACTATGACTGATTTTGATGATGAATGATGGTTGAGTGTTAAGGTGTGATTTTGTCCCTTTAAATCCTCCTCTCTCAGCACAATTCTTTTTCCACAGTCCTTTTTCGACTACAAGAAGTTTACACAGTTCTTAGCATCCCACAGTCTGCTTGAAAAAGGAAAACAATGCTCTTCTATTTCCCTCAGACTAAGGTAAACTTTGCACAGGAAAACATCCTCATCATTGTCTTTTCCTGGACGGTCTCATATTTTTGGATAGCCTCATCATTTCCTGGACAGTCTCAGACTGAGGTAAACTTTGCCTGGATATTCTCAAATTTTTATTTTGGGCTGCGATAGCCTTTGATTTCACTTCAGAAGGGGTTCAACCCTTGTTCTTTAGGCGTTTGTTGTTGCGGTATATCCATGATAGCTATGGAGGGGCCTCAGAACAGTCCAGTTTCTTTAAATTTGTTGCGGTTTAGGGTAAGTCATGCTCTTTAGGCCTGCGACTATCTTGTTCTAGTAGTCGACCCTTCTCCTAGGGTCTGACCCTCTTCTCTTCACCACATAATTTTTTAAAGAAAATATCCAACCCTTTTCATCTTACCACAAAATTGTTAAGAGGAGTCCATTCCTCTTCTCTTCATACCTACATCAGAGTTTTGGTAGATATTACCCTCAATTTAGTGTGCAATGTCCTTCTTCAAGCCTGCTTTGATACCATGTTGGATTTTCAATGAGCTATGGCTCATGTATCCTCTTTAAATATTTTGTTTAACTATAAATTGAACCATAACTACTGCAACAAACCAATATCACAAGAATAATAACCATGCACACAAACACAAGAAGTATCATGGGAAACCCTTCTGTTATCCCTAGGAGTCACCTTCAGATTGCATGGAAGGCAATCCTAGTACCCATCAAATTATAAGTGAATGTAAGGGTGTTTAAAGGGTCAAATGGAAAAGGACTCGAGTGATAATTTTCTAACTCAGATAACATGGCTATCATACACCAACAATTAAGGTCTTGGCTGATTTCAATTAGTAATTTGGGAATAAGTATGAATAGAGGGAAGACTTGAATGAGAGAAGTGTAGAGGATGTTGTAAACATCAGGTCAACATGAGCCTAAGGAGGAAAGATTCTTAACCCAAGATCTTCTTGAACTAAGAAACTAAGGAAGCTAAATAAACATCATGATAACATAATGATCAAACATCCATCATAACATCACCACAATCATTCATGTGAATCATTAAAGGCATGAACATTTAGCATCATAAGCAAATAGACTTAAAGATAAGCTTATTTCTATTAGTCAAAAATTCTTAAGTCCAGTACATCACTAGATCACAGTTACTTCATCAAAATATTACAGCATAAGGGAGCCTTGCTCAACCATCCGAACCTACCAAAGAATATGATCTATATATGTATAACAAAAGGGAGGCAACAATTGGAGGTACGAGCTGGCCCCCTTCCCTTGAAAAACTCTAAACATTTATTTTCTCTAACAACTTATCTAACCATCTATGCTATAAAACAGGAAAATGTTGGTGACTAATCCAACAGAAATTCAAACTGAATTGATTCCCTTTTGTTGTGCAACTCCTTGTTTGCCATGTGTCCTTCAAGGCATGTGGTTGTCTTCATAATGCCAAATGTTGCTTCTCCACCCTTCTTCATCATCAATTTATCCAAAAGTAGTTAGCTTGGTCCTTCTAGATCCCTGGTCTTTATTGGCATCTTCCTTGGGTAGAAAAACTAGGTAGTGCACTACAAGGAGAAAAGATAGCACCTATAGGTAGCGTCACTGTGTTGCATATGTGTACAGACTCTTCTCACTGTGAAATATTAGGTAGTGCCTCTGTGTTGTGCCTCTATGCCAACCTTTATCCTCTGTGAAATATTCGGTAGCGCCATTAGGTAGTGCCTCTGTGTTGCGCCTGTGTGCCAATTATTTGCTCTCTGTGAAATATTAGGTAGCCCCATTGGGTAGCGCCTCTTATGCTATGTTTGTGTGTAGGTTTGGGTAGCATTACAAAAATGAAACGCCTTCAATCCTTGAAAATGTGCAAAGTAATTTATGTTTTTTCATGATGACAAAACCGTTTTAATCAAAAGCCTTGACTCCACAATAGGTAGTGCCTTCTACCAATGAGGAAGCTAGCATTTAGAAAAAACCCAAAACCCAAATAGTTAAGCTCTTAGAAGCCTGTATAGATGGCAGAGATAGTATTTGCATATTGGTTAACCCTCCCAAAAATATGCATCCTCAAAAAATGGGGCTTACCCTTACCAACTATTTTTTCATTTTTACACTTAACCTCATACTCTTTTTGGTAGAAAGAGGATCTTCAATTGACACAACAAAATTCTTCTTCTTAGCATTGACATTCTTCTTTGGTGTAGTTGTGCTCTCCTTAGATGTTGGTTTGTCATCTTCAATGGCAGCTTCAACCAACACCTGTAGATTTATTTGGGCTACCTCATCTTGAAAATGCTTCAGCTCTGCCTTTAGCTTCCTATTCTGAGATTGGAAGCCTTTGTTCTACCTGTAGAGATTCCTTAGATGTCTATGAAGGGGTTGGGCCCTCCTTGCTGAAAATATTGCCAAGTCAAGGGTGTAACTGTAACCATCCATGAGCTCTTTCATATGAGCCAATTGGACCTTATCTTCTGCTTTAAGATGAGCTATTTATTTTCTTGCATCTCTAAGATGCTTGATAACTCTTTTGTAGGTCTGACTGTCAGGAGGAACAGTGGCATGTACAGTCTCACTAGGATTTTTATCAGACTTCTCTTCCTCCTGCATGGGAAGTGTCTTGTCTACCTCATCAGGTTCCTTGATGACTTTACTTTTATTCTTCTTTCTCAACAAATGGGTTTCATCTTTTCTTTCAATAGGCTTTTCAATGCCTTTCTCAGAGGTATCATCTTTACTCTCCAAAGGTATTTTAGTTCCTTTATCCTTACACTTCTATACAAGGGTGTCTTGTTTCCCTTCAGTAGGATGAGAACTACCCTTACTCTTATTCCTTTGAATAGGGGGCTCAGGTAAGGACTTCTCTTTGAAAACCTCCTTAAGAATTGATGACCTTGTGAAAGGTATTTTACCTTTGTTTTCAACTGCTAGAGGAGAAGAGGGAAAGAGGAGCTTCTTCCCTTTCTTGGATGTAGCTTTGGTAGAAGAAAGAACCTATTCTAAACCTGGTGGAGGAGGTGGTGAAAAATATCTGTGTGGAGAAGGACAAACTTCCTCCACAGCCTCTATGACCTGCTTGCTGATCTCTGGAACTTGTATAGGGGTTCTTCCCTTTCTCTTCCTATTGGTCACTGCTTTAGAAGTACTAGTGGGTGACAAAGGAATTGCCTTTTGTGATTGAGGAGTTGGTGCTAGATCCAACTTGAAATGAGAGGTAACCACAAAATTTTCCCATGAAATATCTTACTTTCCCAATTCTTTAGAGACTAGCATAATGATTAATCCAGAGTGGAAAAAGCTAGAATCCACATCCTTAGATTTGGCTTGAACCCTATTTGAGATTTTGCCTATGCTTCTTAACAGGTAATAGGGAATATTAATCTCAACCTTACTAGTAAAATGCAGCAACAAACTTATGTGGTAATGGTACAACGTGTTAAATCTCCCTTCACAAGTAAAATATCTTTGTATGATCTTCAATAATCTGTCAAACTGTTCAACCAATTGACTTCTTGGCATACTCTTAGACAATTCACTAGCTTGATATTTAAGTTTAAAGAGATCCTTAGAAAAGGATGAACTCAAAACCATGGCATTGAAACACTTTTCACCTATGATGGGAATCCCTATTGCAGCTGAGATAGAGGCTTCAGTTACCTCAAATTCCAAATCCCCATCCTTGGTTTTCCTGCCATCAAAATGCAATGAAAATTATTTTGTTACCTCTGGGTGGCCTCTCTATATGTTCTGATAGAAAGAGAGGCACCCTAATCTATGAAAGGCCTCTCTTTCCATGGGCTCTGTATCAAAAAGACACATGTCCACCAGTTCTGTCCTAACTATCTTGCCTCCTTTGTGTGCCTTCTTAGATTTAGGGGTCTCCATGACTCAGAATGAGGGCTCTTGAAAGGATTAATGGATGGTAATGATTGGGAAGGATTTTAATGGGGTTTCAAATATACAAGGTTGACCCTATGCAACTGAGTAAAACATTTGATTTCGATATGAAAGGAGGCAGGGGAAGAAACGAGAGGTTAATCATCGCCTCTGGGTAGTGCAACACATACGTAGAGGATAGACTAGTCAAGAGATTGCAACTTCAATGGCTAAGGCAGGCAACAATAATTCGACTCATATACGGTCCATGAGGTTTATAGGTCTGAAAAAGAGAGGAGGTGAAGATATCATACAAAGATGGATCCTTTACCGCTATGAAAACTTATCAAACCAAAACCCAAGCACAAACTTCCTGTAAAAATTTAATATGCAGAGGAGGCAACATGGGATACCTGTGGAGTAGACATCTATTGAGATATTCAATGCAATATTAGGATGAAATTTGAGAGAAATTCGGCCCTAGAATCTTTCTCAGCATCGGATTTGGTTGACATGCGGTCGCCTAATTAGAACTTACGAATTTGCGCAGCGCAATATTGTTGAGTCTTTCAAATTAGAAACCATTACCAAATCTCATAAATGCAATATCTTTGAAGGCATATTTAACCGACTTCTAGCATTGAAAACAAGGGACATGACATCAGTCGTGGAAATCATGGCTCGGGGTGGAAGTGTGATGAACGTGATAGGCGCTACAGAATTGTCTGATGAGTAGGCAACACATCCAATTCAAAATGTGATTAGAAAGGTAAGCGAGGATGTTGAGGTATGCCTATGAGATCATGAGTGAGGAGAGAGGAGTGTCACACCAATATATTCATGGGAGGGGTCGACCTAGGGACAAATCATGAAGGGGACCAAAATAAAACATGAGCTAGAAATGGTTTAAGGATCACAAATCAATTTGAGGATCAAATTAGAGATAAGACTAAAAACATTTAATCATCCAAGGGGTCCTACCAATCATAAATTTTAAAGGGATGAGACCTTAAAAGAAAAAATTAAAATCTAAGGCTTAAAAAAGGATTGCAAACAAACTAAAAAGACCCAATGAAATTTAGTGTGATAACACCTTCTCAACAAGGGAAGAAAACCCAACCAATCCTTTCCTATATTCCTCAAGAGAAAGACCTCCCACACCATCACCAAACCTAGCACACAAGAGGGTGCTGTAATTATCATAATTTCAGACCACAACTTTTAAAATCATGAGATGACACAATGATAAGTGTGTTTCCTCAATGGGGATTCACCTTTATTTATATAATACTTGTCACATCAAATGGTGTGTCTATTGGCACAATATGGCTGACCTCAATAACTAAAAATATAATTAATAATTACCATATTAATTATATTTTACATTAAGGTGGGGCCAACCTATACCCTTTCCATGATAATTAGGGTTACAGGTAAGTATGACTCTTAAACAATATAGTAAGGGATCTCATACACCCACTAGTTCTCAACCACTAGTGGCACATCCATAGGGATGTCCATAACTCTATATCACTGTGTCTCACATGAGAACCACACTCACTAGTGCTCAGCCACTAGGATCACGTTCACTATGATTGTCCACATGAACGTCCTCTCAACAGATCTTCTTTTCCACTGCATTACATAGAAGAGTCATCTAGAGTTCATCATCTCAACTCTCTTCTCAGAGGAGGCTAATACATCATCTTCATCTTTGTCTCATAACGATGCTCCCAACTCATGGAAATTAACATGTTCACCTTGTGCTCATTCACATGCACGTCCAACTCAGTAGATCTCCTTTCTCACTCCATTACACAGGAGAATCATTTGGAGTTCTTCTCAACTCTCTGTAAGGAGGAGATCATATCTACATTCCAACTCTATCTCATATAGGACACACCCATCTCAGGGGCCCTCTCTTAGTTCGATTCAATTAGTCTGTGTTTTGGAGAATGTCTCACGCAACTGTAATCATCAACACGGATCATGTGTTTTTACTTCCCAATACTAAAGGTATCTATGCAAATATGTAAACATGTTGGATGTCTTTATTTCTTTTGTTGGAGTATCGACTGTATGTATTTATTTATTTTATTTCTTTTGTTGGAGTACCCACTATATGTACCGACTATATGTTGGATGTCTTTATTTCTTTTGTTGTAGTTATATAATGAAATGTGTTTGTAATATGTATAAGGTTTGAGTATTGTTTGTATACTATACTCTTTCTATTCATGGGATTACCTCTACTCAACTCTATTGGAACTACTGGTATTATAGCTCATTATTGATATCATAGTAGGTAAGATCTTATCTATGATCACCATTAACTCATACTAGTAACATTGAACCTTGTGAGTCCATTCATGAAAGTAAGAGATAAGTGCAATTCAACTATGTTAATACTAACAATGTGTCTAGTGTGTTGTGGTTATTCGAACAATATTGTAAGCTTCTCTAAACAGTGTATAACATAAACTAAGATGTTAGTTATATTAGGGACAATATGTTCTAATATGGTACCTTATTTTCATATCCAAAACACATAATATTATAGATCCATGAAACCATTTGTATCAAGTGAGATTAGTAATAACAACACATACAATTTCCATATCACTAGTAAACTATTATAGGTAGTGATATACGACCATTATAACACTAATACCATGGTATACAACTTAACAATTAGTAAGCCCATATCATGCTTACAATTAACTGAACACATTCTCTCTAATATATGACAACTTCATCAAGTGTAATCAATGCCTTATTCAGACCAATGGGAATCAACTTGCAACAACGCGGTTTATGGTTAGTATTAGTATGACATAATCATAATACATGTTACAGATTGTTACTTAAGGTTTAATGTTTTACAGAATAAGTGTGACTCATATAGCTTTTTATAAGCACTATTAGCCTTATCTATCCCATCACTAAGCTCTACATTTTTTATTATTGTATTGCTTATAGTTACCTTAGAAATTAGTGTACAAGGTGTATAACATTATGTAAGTACTTATGGTGATTAGAGTACAATAATCACATTCCAAGAATATGAACTAGTAAGTGTATACTATTATCCATAACTAGTAGTGATACTATTGTAGTATAAGCACACTGTATTCAACTAATCAATGGCATGGTAAAATAAGCTGGTATATACAATAAGTTGATTCTCATTATGTAGATTACATTGCACTAATTTCACACATTGACAAAAGCTTATATCGTGCTTATTGGTTTAGCTATTACTTATGGAAACTAACATAAGTTAATCACACATACTGCTTAATATTCACAAGGATTAGCTTATCTATGTTGAAAGTTGTTCATATTTATCCTATTTCTTTGATTTCACTTGTATTGAACTCTCTACTCTCGTTGAATCCTGGGATTAATAATCATGATAGCTTTGATACAAGATTGTTATAGCTTTCTAGTGTACTTACTATTAAAACTCTATACTACATGTTCTTTGATCCTTACTCATTAGTTATGTATCATATCTTATGCCAATACTTATCTTGAATATGTGATTGATCTTATTCATACCCCATTGATGAGTATCATGTCATACGATTTCCTTTACTTCCATAGGTCGTCCTGCAATCTATAACCATAAATAACTCAATTTGGGTATATACTAGATACAACAACTATGTTAGTAGTATGGTCATTACTCTATCAACTAGTCATGGAGTGTACCATGTATCTTCCATAATAAATGCACCCATATCGATAACGCATACCCATATTTTCACTGGTGTAAATACCCCATATCTAGAGTGCATATATAAACAAGTTTTTGCAGACATATTTAAGGTATACAATGGGGAATGATGGCAAATCTAGTTAATATTTTTTGAGAATATTTTCTAAATAGGCACTACAATACTTTTGTTTAGTTTTTCAAAGAGAAATTATTTTTTCAAATTGTTATATTGCATTTTTGTTTCAGCCTTGTTTCTTGGCCTTAGAATGTGGTGATCAATCACTATACTAGTATTTCCTCTATCAATGGTTTCATTCCCTTCTTTTATATTTTTTAGGGTTGCATACTTTGTACAATTGAACAGAGATGTGGTGTGCACACATCTACCATATAGTTACCAGATTCAATTCTCATGAACTTCTAATGGTTGTTATGAAATATTCTAACTAGAAGCTCTATCATTATTTGAAATGAACAGTTTTCAACTGGTACAACTATCTATACAAATTTCTCACCATAATGAACTCAACTGTCAGCTTATTTTTAATCAGCTATATGGTCCCTAACATTATTATTTTCCATACTTAGAACATATAGAAAATACCATTTTACTAGTATGGAAATACAATAATAATGATCGATACATGGTAGTAATGTCACATGAGGCTTACTGACAAAAGTTGTTTTTTCTGCACAAGGAGAACTCCTACATTTATTAGGTATTTGTATGCTTATTAGTTACTGTTAGTGAAAATTCTTGTGAGATGGTGTTTTCTTCTGGTTTTGGGCCCCTGGTGTAAATGTATAGAAGTGGGGTTTGAAAAATGGTCGAGTGTGTTTTATTCAAAGGCCGCAGCCATGAGCATCGAGTGTAGCCCACAGAACGAGCCCATTTCGGGCCTAAAATCAAGCGAGTGGGCACTTTGTCATTCAACGGTGAGGATCCACAGAGGGGGAAGATCGACGACCATCGGATAAGTTTGGGTCGCAGAAGTTGCACGGGGTCAAGCACCTGAGCTCATCTCCTATGGCCAAACTCATGAAGCGATCAATCCATTTCGACTATCGGGACTTCGGGAGAACAGAGGGTCTCCTCCTTCCACTCCACTTCAGGATCCCCGAAGCCCGAAACGCCGAAAAGAACCAGGACCATTGATCAAGAGATGATCTAGGCCATCCATCCAATGGGACACGTGGTGTGTGAGCAAGCCATTTCGGCTATCGGGACTTCGGGAGAACAGAGGGTCTCCTCCTTCCACTGCATTTCAGAATCCCGAAGCTTGAAATGCCGAAAGGGTCCAGGCCAAAGGCGGTCCCACATTTAAGAAGTGATCTAGGCCATCCATCCAGCAGGACGCGTGGTGCGTGATCAAGCCATTTCGGCTATCGGGACTTCGGGAGAACAGAGGGTCTCCTCCTTCCACTGCATTTCAGAATCCAAAAGCCCGAAATGCCGAAAGGGTCCAGGCCAGAGGCGGTCCCACATTTAAGAAGTGATCTAGGTCGTCCATCCAGTGGGATGTGTGGCGTGCGATCAAGCCATTTCGGCTATCGGGACTTCGAGAGAACAGAGGGTCTCCTCCTTCCACTGCATTTCAGAATCCTGAAGCCTGAAATGATGAAAGGGTCCAGGCCAGAGGTGGTCCCACATTTAAGAAGTGATCTAGGCCGTCCATCCAATGGGACATATGGCGCGTGATCAAGCCATTTCGGCTATCGGGACTTCAGGAGAACAGAGGGTCTCCTCCTTCCACTACATTTAAGATTCCCGAAGCCCGAAACGCCGAAAAGAACCAGGACCGTTGATCAAGAGATGATCTAGGTTTTCCATCCAATGGGACACATGGCGTGCGATCAAGCCATTTTGGCTATCAGGACTTTGGGAGAACAAAGGGTCTCCCCTTTCACTACATTTCAGACCCTTGAAGCCCGAAACACCTAAATCTCGAAAGTGCCTTTCAAGATAGGCACAGGGTCACAACCCGTGGTCACTTGGGGTGATAGAAAGAGCTGTGCAAAGGGCCGAAGCACTGGGTTTAGCTGCAGGAGGGATCACTGCGTTCTCCAAAGACCACTTCAGCTCGACCTCGATCTTGGTCCTGGCTAAAAATAAATGAAGGTGGATGGAGGTAGTTGAAACCTCGGCTCACTCATTAAATACAAAGCATGGAGGTTCCAATAGGCAGTCTGCCTAAGATGGTCTTGTACATTTGTTTTCTCCAAAGAAGCCATGATGAGTTCTCATCTGACCATAGGAGTCTGCACATGCTATTTTAGCCTTTAATGTTTCAGCTACCTCCCCTGCAATGGCCATGCACAGTTAAGGTGACGTCTGACAAAGGAGTTCAAGCTAGATTTGACTAAGGAGACACCACACCTTGAAGGTCCTGAGACGCCTCTGTTGGGCGAAAAGGGAGGAGTATATGTACTCAGTTTTGTTATTTTGTGAGGTATCTATGGTTGAGCTAGGCTCCCAACTGTAAAGTTTTGATGAAGCACTGGTTTCTCTGTTTATGTATTGACACTTGACACTTATTGCCTTATGAATGTTAGGTTCTTTCCATCTCTCTATGTACATTGTGTTGGAATCGCTCGGAATTGGAGGATCCAGTCGAGTTGCACCATTATAGGATGATGTATGTTGAATCACTGTAATAGTTTCATGGTTTCTAATCAGCTCTTGTATTTTCTCAACGCTGAATGACTTGGAATTGGAAGATCCAGTCAATTCACCTTTCAGTTCCCCGAAACTCTGAACCAAGAGGATTTTGTGTTCCGAGTTTTTCCTCTTCAAGCTGTCGAAGGACTTGATTCCCAAGGCAGTCTTGCTCCCTCCTCTTACCAAGTCCTCCATATACTCATTTTACAATCTACTCACTGACTGAAGTTAGATCAAGAACTCTTCTGTTGTTACATACCAGGTCCAGTTTTCTGAGTTAGGGCAATATCTTCCTGGGCCTCTATCCATACGATCACCCCATTAAATTATTCGTGACATAAACGGATGGGAGTTGGGATCTGCTCCTGTCGCAATCCAGGAGTGACTTTCGATGCTAACATTTCTGGTGCCGTTGCTGGGGACGAAGTTGAAAATTTTCCCCGAGATTGAACGACATCGAGCCTCTGATTCTAAAGGTGCATCAGGCATCAGAGCCTTTGAAGATTGCTACTGTGCACCTGGTGACTCCATTGTGATGAATCCATTGCGGTGAACCTGTCATTTTAATTGTGGCTTTCATAGGTAGAGACACGCGGTCCCATCCATAGCTACCTCTAGCTACGCTTGAATCTGAGCGACAGGCAAATTTTAGAAGAGGAAAGGCCCCCCAAGGAGAAACTTCCACCGCCAAACCAGGTATTTTTCCATCTCCTTCTGTAGAAACTCCTTTTTCTCCCCCTCAGCTTCTCAACAGACATTTTTCTGAAACCTCCCGTTTCCTAAATTTCGGAAGTGTTCCTGCCGAGTTGTTTCCTCCTGGTTTTGGACTAGAGGGAGAAACCCTTGTCACTTCCCTTACCCCTATAATCCTATTTCCAGTATCCCCAGTTCAAGCTCCTTCCCCTCTGAATTCTCCTCTACCTAATATCCCTATGGTAGGAGCAAATCCCCCCATGACCAGAATGCAGGCTATTATAGCCGCCAGGTATGCTCCCCTTTTGCTACCCCAGCCTCTCAATGCCCTTCCAGTAGATGGCTACCTCAAGCAACTGCCCAAGTTTACAGGGGAGGGAGACATAACTGCAGAAGAACACCTTGAAGCCTTTTACAGTTTTACAGATGACCATGTCATCATGCATGCAGATGTGTGGATGAGGATTTTCGTCCATAGCCTTGAGGGTGAGGCTGGAAAATGGTTTAGGGCCTTGCTTCCTGGATCTATTAATCGGATTGAGGCTTTGGATAATGACTTTTTGAGACAGTGGGGAGACAAAAAGGACTTCATGTATTACATGATAAAGTTTGGATCTTTGAAAAGAAAGGAAGGAGAGTCTGTTTCTGACTTCTCCAAAATATTTAACAAAATGTACAATAAAATCCCCGCTGAGATTAAGCTCTCAGAAGCCTCTGTGAAGATCACTTATGCTAGCACTTTTGATCCCAATTTTTTCCTTTTGTTGAGGGAAAGGAAAGCCACCACTCTGGCGCACATATAGGACGTGGCCGTAGAAGTAGAGTCTAATATATTAGATGTTGACCGACTCAGGAGTAAGGATGACAGAGACATACCTAGGAGGAGAGTTGAAGCCTCCTCATCCTATTCCTCTCCCCTTCCTCCTCAAATGGATGAGTTAACTAAAGTGTTGAAATCTCTCTCGGCTAGGATGGAAAAGTGGGAGTTAGAGGGGAAGCCCATGTACAAAAATCCCCAGAATACTGATAACATAGGTTTCAGGAGGCCTGGTAACAATGTGCCACATACCTCCCCAAGGGAACAAAGGAGAAAAGACAGAGATGATCAGAGGATTCAGACCCCTCTCCAAAACAACATAGTTGCTCATGAGGAAGGAGAGGAGATAGAAGAACTCGACCTTGAAATTCATTGCATTGAAGACGCCTCGACTTTTCCCCATTTGACTCAATATGCATATGAAGAATCCCTCATGAGTGTCCAAATAAATGAGTTGGGTAAAGGAGAGAAGGCCAAAAATTCCCCTAACAGATACCATCTTTGGTCAAAGAAGAAAGATGATACTTTTAACTACCAGGATTAGCCCCTTATAGCAGAAAGGCCCGCTAAAGCTGTTGCCACAACTACTAAAGAAAAGAAAGCTCAGAATACTTTGTCAGCAGCCAAGGAGCCTGTTTTCGAGGTAAGGGAACCTCCTAATCCCCTCTCCTCTTTTAGTTTTGAGCAAGAGATTCAGAAGATCAGAATTCCTGTACCCCTCTCAGAACTAGTTAAAAACGAAGATTTCAAAAGGTCCCTGTCTAAGTTGTTACAATACAAGCCCCACCAGCCTTCCATAGACTCAATAAATCTTCAAGATGAAAATCCAACAGTTGTCTTAGGTCCCATGGTAGAAGACAGAGATGATTCATCCCCTCCCTTCTACACATCCCTGAACATACATGATAAGGTGCTGCATAATTGCCTCATGGATTTAGGGGCTTCCCACAACCTTATGCCCAAAATAGTCATGGAAGAATTGGGACTGGAGGTGATGAAGGCTTACCATGATTTATACTCTTTCGATTCAAGAAGGGTTCAATGCCTCGGAGTCATCAAAGACTTGGTCGTCTCTTTGTTTCAGCTTCCAATGAAAAGTGTGGTCATGGACATTGTAGTAGCCGATGTTCCTCCCAAGTTTGGCATGCTATTGTCAAGATCTTGGATTAAAACGTTTGGAGGAACATTACAAATGGATCTCACTTATGATACCATTCCAGTCTTTGGAGGGAAACATAGGAGGTTGTACAGAGAGGCCCAGTTGGCCTACATTGTTAGTGATGAGGCAAACCCCACCAATCACCCTATTTTTGCACTAGACACTGATTTGGGATCTAGTTTGTTGCAGCTCACTGACGCTCATGAAGCCTCTTTTCAAGTAAGAAGGCAGCCCCCTTTTAATCATGAGATGCCTCCTCCAACCACCTCTGTTTGGAAGATGTTTTTCGACGGGGCTTCTTCTAGCGAAGGTGCTGGCGCTGGAGTGGTGTTGGTGTCACCTTGTCCAGAAACCATGTCCCTGTCATACAAGCTAGAATTTGAAGCCACCAATAATGTGGCAGAATACGAAGCTTTGGTTTTGGGTTTAAGGGATGAAAAGGAGATGGGGATAGAGGAGATAGAAGTGTTTGGAGATGCTAAGGTTATTATTTAGCAAGTCAGAAACACTTATCGGGCCAAGCATCCTCGGTTCAGGAGTTATAGAAATGAGGTGTGGGACTTGATAAAAAAATTCTTCTCATCTTTCAACATCTCTTTTATTCCAAGGGAGAAAAATGCTTTGGCCAATTCCTTAGCCGTTTCGGTGAGTCTGTTCAGGATCCCTCTGTCGCCTAAGAGAAAATATGATGTTGAGATAAAATATAGGCTAGTTGTACCGGACAATGTCAGACATTGGAAGGTATTCGAAGACGATCTTGAAATCAAGAATTTTTTGCCGGCTGTCGATGAATTTTCTGCGTTGCACATTGATCAGGACCATGACCTTGAAGGTCACCCCTGCCCTGAGGTATTTTTAAATAAAATTGCTAATCACCAGATTATTCAACTACCTAGTAATCATATTCCGAAGGGACTAGTCCCTTTAGAAAGATTGTTCGATGGTAATGATGTGGCAGTAAAGGGTGAAGTTTCGAATGGAGATGTCGATTCGGCTGAGTGCAACATTGGTACACAAGAGGAGCCTAAGTTTGTCAAGTTTTCAAGCAGTTTGACTAGAGAGAAGAAGGCCGAATATACTAAGCTATTAAGAGAATTTGTTGATGTGTTCGCATGGAATTATGAAGACCTCAAGACATATGACATGTCTGTCATTGAACACAAGATCCAATTGAAAGAGGAGGCTAAACCATTTAGGCAGAAGTTAAGATAGATAAATCCCATGTTGCTTCCAGTCATGGAGAGAGAGGTAAATAAACTGTTAGATGCCCAAATCATTGTTCCCTTGAGATATTCTGAGTGGGTGGCCAATTTGGTCCTGGTGAGGAAGAAAAGTGGGGAAATCAAGCTCTGTGTTGACTTCAAAAACCTCAACAGGAGCTCAAAGAAAAAAAATTATCCCTTGCCCAACATGGAACACATATTGTAGAGGGTAACTGGTGCATCCAGGATATCCATGGTTGATGGTTTCTCTGGGTATAATCAGATATCATTCATGCCCGAGGATAGAGAGAAGACAACCTTCACCACTCCCCGAGGTACATTCATGTATGCCAAGATGTCGTTTGGACTTATGAACGCAGGAGAAACTTTTCAACAGGCTATGTATATGGCCTTCATAGGAGAGAAAGACCAGTTTGTGGTGATCTATCTGGATGACATCACAGTCTTCTCCAAGTCTGATATGGAGCACTATTGTCACCTAAGGAAGGTTTTCCTAAAATGCCATAAGTTTGGCCTTTCTTTAAATCCCAAGAAGTCTATTTTTTCTATGAAGGAGGGTAAATTGTTAGGCCATATAGTATCAGCAGAGGGAGTGAGGATTGATCCCAATAGGGTAGAGGAAATTCAAAGCCTTCCACTTCCCAGATCTAGGAAGGAAGTTCAGGCCTTTTTGGGGAAGATCAATTTTCTGAGGAGATTCGTCTCAAATTTTGCTGAATTGGTGAAACACATCACAACCATGCTCAGGAAAGGAAATGAAGTAAAATGGATTGTTGAGCCCAGGGAATCTTTCATCCAAATAAAAAGGGCATTGACTGAGGCACCTGTGCTGATCAGTCCTAACTATTCCAAGGATTTTCTAATTTTTTTGTTCGCTTCTTTTGATACAGTAGTAGCGGTCTTGTTGCAGAAAAACGAGGAAGGTTGAGAACAACCCATTTCTTTCTTCAGCAAGGAATTAAGAGATGCGGAGATCAAGTATGAAATCATGGAGAAACAAGATTATGAATTAGTGAAAGCTCTCAAAGCTTTCAGAGACTATGTCTTGCACTCAAAAGTGACTGCATACATGCCTTCAACATCGGTGAAAGATATCCTTATACAGCCTGACGTAGATGGAAGAAGAGGTAAATGGATCACCAAGATTTTGGAGTTTGACCTAGAGATAAATCCCACCAAGTTGGTTAAAGGGAAGGGTTTAGACAAGTTGTTGGCTAAATCCAATTGTAGGACCTTGTGGGTTAGCTTCATAAATACTTGCTCAGAAAATCAGCCAGCTGAGTCCTCCGACAAAATCTCTCACGATGACTCATCACTAGCAGAATGCATCTGGTACTGAGACATTTTGTACTTTCTACAAGAGCTGAAGCCTCTTGATGAAATGGGTAAGAGTAAGGCAAGATATTTAAAGCTCAAAATGATAAGGTATTGCCTCATTGACCAAGTCTTGTAATGGAGAGATCCCCTAGGGGTGTTGCTGAGGTGTCTGAGCCCACAGGAAGCCTAGAAAGTTATGTTTGCGTTCCATGGTAGCCTTTGTGGAGGGAATGATTTTTGGAAGACCACAACTCATAAAATTCTTAGGGCTAGGTACTATTGGCCCACCTTGTTCACTGATGTCTGTAGAGAAGTTAGAGCTTGTATCAAATGCCAAAGGTTCTCAGGAAAGCAGTAGCTCAACTCACTGCCACTAAAGCATGTGGTAGCTTCAACACCTTTTCAACAATGGGGGTTGGAATTCATTGGGGAGATTCATCCTCCTTCAAGTGGCCAACACAGGTGGATCCTGACTGCGACAGACTATTTCACTAAGTGGATAGAAGCGACCCCACCAGGAGTGCTTCTCACAAGGTTATTATCAGCTTCCTGGAGGATATCATAGCCAGATTTGGTTGTCCCAGTAGAATTGTCACTGATAATGCTACTTCTTTCAAGTCTGAGCCTTTGATTAAGTTTTGTGAATAGTTCAAAATTTCACTGATTCACTCCACCCCCTATTATCCTCAAGGAAATGGATTGGCAGAATATTCCAATAAAAGCCTAATCAAGCTCATCAAAAGATTGTTGGAAGACAATAAGAGGGCCTGGGATTCAAAGCTCAAATTCGCTCTATGGGCCGATTGAGTGACAACAAAAAAGTCCCTTTGCACCTCACCTTTTCAACTGGTTTATGGGATGGAGGCTATTTTTCCCACTCAGCTCGTGTTACCTATAGAAAAATTCTTCCAGGATCTTGAAGGAGAGACAAATCATATGGTCAGAAGGATTCATCAAATAGTGGAGGTGCAACAGATTAGGGAACAGGTGATGGACGTGGTCCATAGTCATCAACAGAAGGTCAAGTAGGATTTTGACAAGAAAATCACAAAGAAGGAGTTCAAGATCAAGGATTTGGTGCTTATGTGGGATGCACCTAGGCAGGATAGGGGAAAACACAACAAATTTGACACCCTCTAGATCGAGCCCTTTAGGATCACTGAAGTATTCTCAAATAACACTTATAGGTTGCAGGATTTGGAGGGTGAGGAAGTCTTTAATGGCCCAGTAAATGGGCATTTCCTGAAAAGATGTTTTGTTTGAGCCGTATAAGGTGGCTCCTCGTTTTGTAAATATTGTCCTTTTAGTTGTTTACTTATCTATTTTCGTCTTAATAGATGACTCCATATCCCAACAGCAAGGCACTAAAGCTGCAAATGAGTTCTTAGAGCATCGTAGGGATGACTCTATCCCCCATGGAGCCTAATGTTAGCACAAATTCTTGCGAGATGGTGTTTTCTTCTAGTTTCGGGCCCCTGGTGTAAATGTATAGAAGTGGGGTTTGAAAATTGGTCGAGTGTGTTTTATTCAAAGGCCGCATCCATGAGCGTCGAGCGTAGCCCACAGAATGAGCCCATTTCGGGCCTAAAATCAAGCGAGCGAGCACTTTTTCTTTCAACGGTGAGGATCCACAGAGGGGGCAGATCGACGACCATCGGGTAAGTTTGAGTCACATAAGTTGCACGGGGTCAAGAATCTGAGCTCATCTCCTATGGCCAAACTCATGAAGCGATCAAGCCATTTCAGCTATCTGGACTTCGGGAGAATAGAGGGTCTCCTCCTTCCACTGCACTTCAGGATCCCCGAAGCCTGAAACACAGAAAAGAACTAGGACTGTTGATCAATATATGATATAGGTTGTCCATCCAATGGGACACGTGGTGCATGATCAAGCCATTTCGGCTATTGGGACTTCGGGAGAACAGAGGGTCTCCTCCTTCCACTACATTTCAGAATCCCAAAGCCCAAAATGTTGAAAGGGTCCAGGCCAGAGGCGGTCCCACATTTAAGAAGTGATCTAGGTCGTCCATCCAGTAGGATGTGTGGTGCGTGATCAAGCCATTTCGGCTATTGGGACTTCGGGAGAACAGAGGGTCTCCTCCTTCCACTGCATTTCAGAATCCTGAAGCCTGAAATGCCGAAAGGGTCCAGGCCAAAGGTGGTCCCACATTTAAGAAGTGATCTAGGATGTCCATATAGTGGAACGCGTGGCACGTGATCAAGCCATTTCAGCTATCGAGACTTCGGAAGAACAGAGGGTCTCCTCCTTCCACTGCATTTTAGAATCCCGAAGCTCGAAATGCCAAAAGGGTCTAGGCCAGAGGCGGTCCCACATTTAAGAAGTGATCTAGGCCATCCATCCAATGGGACATGTGGCACGCGATCAAGCCATTTCGGCTATCGAGACTTCAGGAGAACAAAGGGTCTCCTCCTTCCACTACATTTCAGATTCCTGAAGCCCGAAACGCTGAAAAGAACCAGGACCGTTGATCAAGAGATGATCTAGGTCATCCATCCAATGGGACACATGGCGCATGATCAAGCCATTTCAGCTATCGAGACTTCGGGAGAATAGAGGGTCTCCCCTTCCATTACATTTCAAATCCCCGAAGCCCGAAATGCCGAAATCTCGAAAGCACCTTTGAATATAGGCATAGGGTCATAGCCCGTGGTCACTTGGGGTGATATAAAGAGATATGCAAAGGGCTGAAGCACCAGGTTTATCTGCAGGAAGGATCACCGCATTCTCTAGAGACCAGTTTAGCTCGACCTCAATCTTGGTCCTGGCTAAAAATAAATGAAGGTGGATGGAGGTAGTTGAAACCTCGGCTCACACATTAAATGCAAAGCATGGAGGTTCCGACAGGCAGCGTGCCTGAGATGGTCCTGTACGTTGGTTTTCTCCAAAGAAGCCATGCCGAGTTCTCGTCTGACCAGAGGAGTTTGCACTTGCTATTTTAGCCTTTAATGTTTCAGCTACCTCCCCTGCAAAGGGCATGCATAGTTAAGGTGGCGTCTGACAAAGGAGTTCAGGCCAGATTTGACTGAGGAGACACCACACCTTGAAGGTCCTGAAATGCCTTTGCTAGGCGAAAAGGGAGGAGTATATGTAATCAGTTTTGTATTTTTTTGAGGTATCAATGGTTGAGCTAGGCTCCCGACTGTAAAGTTTTGATGAAGCAATGGTTGCTCTGGTTATGTATTGACACTTGACACTTCTTTCCTTATGAATGTTAGGTTCTTTCCATCTCTCTGTGTACACTGTGTTAGAACCACTCGGAATTGGAGGATCCATTCGAGTTGCACCGTTATAGGATGACGTATGTTGGATCACTGTAATAGTTGCATGGTTTCTAATAAGCTCTTGTATTTTCTCAACACTGAATGACTTGGAATTGGAAGATCCAGTCAAGTCACCTTTCAGTTCCCTGAAATTCTGAACCGAGAGGATTTTGTGTTCTGAGTTTTTCCTCTTCAAGATGTCGAAGGGTGTGATGCCCAAGGCAGTCTTGCTCCCTCCTCTTACCAAGTTTTCCATCTGCCCATTTTACAATCTACTCACTGATTGAAGTTAGATCAAGACCTCTTATGTTGTTACATACCAGGTCCAATTTTCTAAGTTAGGGCGATATCTTCCTGGGCCTCTATCCATCCGATCACCCCATTAAATTATTCATGACATAAACTGATGGGCATTGGAATCTTCTCCTGCTACAATCCAGGAGTGACTTCCGATGCTAACAGTTACAACATCTGAAATTTCTAAAACATTTTCATTACATGAAATATCTTAGAGCTTATTAATAATCCTAAAGTATAAAAATGTAGACAATGTTGTTTGCTAGATGGATTAAGTGGATTTTTTTCATCTGACATTAGGACAGATGTGTGAAGTGAATATTGTAACAAAATTATCTATATGTATCAAGTATATTCATGTACATGTTAATTCTTTGTTATTAAAGTTACTTGCACATGAATTCTGTCAGTGTTGCGGGTCGTACGACTTATAGAAAGACAACAATTTGTAAGATGATCATTCAAGAACTTCATGACCATCATGTCATTCTTGTTCACCAAGTAAGTTTCATATTGCTTTCAAGTTTTCAACCAGAATCTGTTTTTTCTGTTTATGGAAATGTGGGAGATATATGTCATGCCTAGTTTCCTTACTACTTGTTGTTTGATAGAAGATCTTCTTGTTGACCTCTTGACAAATTATGATGATTTATCATAAATATGCTTGATTTTTCTTCCCATATAGTCAATACAATTGTTTCCATCTATGGTTTGGTGGTGATCCTTCTGTTTCTATGATGCCAAAGTACCTGAGAAAGGTAGATGACAATACTTTTCATTCATCAATTTGTTTAAAGATAGTCATGTTAGATGTTTAAGATATAGTACCTTATAGCAACAATGCATGTTCAGAATCCATGGAGACAACAACTAAGAGACTTTGAAATGATATCCTATACCTTCATGGTATGGGAATCATGATGACTTTTATGGGGGGGAAATGAATGACAATCATTTTCTTAAGATCCATATTTTATTCATATGAAGTTTACCCACAGGTGATTGACAGGGAAATACATGGAGCCCTTGAGGCTCATTGACCAAATATGTAACCTTATTTTACATATGTCTCATAATGGATATTATTACAATTTATTTTTGTTGGAAGTCCTTCAAGAAACACACCTTGAGGTTGAGGGTTGCATTGCATAACACAAAATTCCTTTGACTTAGGTGCCAGGTTTGAGGTGTAGCTATTTTTCCAAAATTGTTCAAGTCTTCAACTCAGATTCATCTCTTTGGGACTCATACCATTTGAGTGTGGAAAACCAAAACAAGAATGGAAACCTGATGGATGGCTTACTACTCCATCGACCTTACCAATGAACCAAGACCCCCTTAGTGAATTCAATGTTATTTTTATGCAAACATTATGTGTTTCATGTTGATGCTTGAATGTCAATTGTGGATGTTTCTTTGTAATTCCTATTGCACACACATGTAAATTAAAATAAGCAATGTGTTTTAAGAAAAAAACCTTGGAAGAGTCACTAACCAATTTTAGAGTTCATGCTGATTAATTTTGAAACCAAAGCATTGTTTTTCAAATCTACAACATTGGAAAGTTGTGAGAAACATATTGATGGTTTGGAAATAAAAAAATTCTCTACTATTGGAGAAGAACCCTTGGAGTTTGAATTACTAGGTTATCAAATATCGAGGAGCATTATGATGTAATGGCCATGTGAAACAAGGAGGAAATCATTGACAAATATAATTCAATATATTGAATGATAGGTTCATCAACTATAGAGTAATTTCATAGACTCACAATGTTTTGTGTGAAAGGAAAAAACATTTTAGTTAATTCAATGATGGCTAAGATAAGCATGATCCATCCTTGTGAGAGAGCATATAATCTTTATCCCAAGTGTATGGGTAAATCCCCTGAGCCTCAATTCTATTAGAAACAACACTTCAATTGGCCAACAATTGATATTGGGTGTAGCCAATCCTTTCAAGATAAATGACAAGGTGGAAACCATATTTAATAGCATACTTGATGAAAATAAATTAAACGATTGGCTTAGAGATCTGTCTTCCTTCTTTGAGATGCAAGGGTACATAGAAATTCACAACAACACTTGATGTCAGCAACCTTGAGGTTTTGCAAGCACAAACACATGTAAGATAACCATTGGAGATGCCTCTAGTAATAACAAGGGTGGAAAGGGACAATGAATACCTCCATTTGTCTTTTCCACCATGTGAATTTTGTAATTTGGGCCCTAGTTGTCATTTCTTACTTCTAGGGCATGCATTTTCCATTGGGTACAAGTTTCCATTATGTACTTCTACACATGATGCCACATTTTCTAATTAAATGTACGCTTCACAATTTTGGAATTTATTATTATGTTATGAGGTTATGATGTAATGATATTTTTTAATTTTTGCAATTGAATGCTATGATGTTATGTCATTTTTATTTAAAATATTATTATTGGTGTATTCCATATCCAATCTCTTTTTTTTCTTGGCCTCCCCTCTCACTTGCTTCCATTTAACTCATCTCTTTAGGAAACCATTTTTCTAATTGATCATGGTAACTGATCATGTTTAATCATGGTGAATCAATAGGGATAGTAAGCATAGTGTTGATTAGGATAATGAACCTAGGGATAAAATGAGGTTCTACACAATCATTTTTTTAAATACTCAGAGATTGTCGGTGTTGTGATGACTCGTCTCATTGATTCTATGGATAGTTCATCTCACCTATGGATAGTTAGTCGATGCCATGGAAAGTACGTCTCATCGATGTTATGTATAGTTCATCGATGCTACTGATAGCTTGTCTCGTCCATGCTACAGATAGTTCGTCGTAGGTATGGATAGTTCATCGATGCTATGGATAATTCACCTTGTCAATGCTATGGATAGTTCGTCATAGCTATCCCCATACAACATGTTATCACAAGTATACTAGGTCCATCGCCCGAGTGACAATATCCACAATTTGACACAAAAGAGACAATATCATGGATTGGTTTCTTTGGCGATGAAATAATTGGTTCGTCAATTTGGAAATGATACCCTTGTTTTTTATCTCTTGGTATGAAATCCTAGGTTCGTCGATTTGACAACGATACCTTTGCTTCGTCGTGCTAGCAACAAGAGCCCAAGTTCGTCGGAATTTCCACATCACATGAAATGATGTTTGGGGGGTCCATGTTTTTTCGTGATCCCAACAACATAACATTGTAATCATTTTGAAATGGACGTCGGAAAATGACCCAAATTTACTAGTCTAAGGAAACAAACGAAAAAACCCTAGATTGAAAAATAGAAAGGGAAAGGGGAAAAAATGAAAGAATTTGATTTTTTAGGTTTTTTGGTGGTTGAAGACAATGATAGACTAGTGGCTTTGGAGGGCTATGGGGTCACTATGTCAAATAAAGGTGAATTCAATGGCTTAGTATGAGACAATGTTGATGGCACCTGGAGTATTTCCCCTCAAGAATTTCCTAGGGTTAGAAGGTTCCCTTCAAGGTTCAATTTGAGGATTGGTCCATGAAGAATCCTCTCTTAGTACTAGAATGGTGAACTCAAAGGTTTTCCAAACAAACGGATAGAGTCCTAGTATGTCCTACCGTAATGCATGAACAATAACTATAATGAACAAAGGGGAAAGGTTAGAAGAGATTATCTTGAGAACCCTTTCAAGCGGAGTTTTTCACCATGCTTTGGCCTTGTAGTATCCTTTTCCTTCCAACGAACCCTAAAAATGTCTTATCTAACCTTTCAAAAATGCTATAATTCACTAAAGAAAAAAATACATACACAAATGACTCTTTAAGCCAGGTTTCTCATTAATCTCCAACAATTTGAAATGGAGGAGGATTCTTCCTTTAATAGGTGAAGTGCCTCTTCAAATACATTACAATACAATGTTCTACCTCAATACCATGAGCTCAAAACCATTAGCCCATTCAAAACCATGGGTAAATAAATCATGTAACTAATCCCTCAAAATTCTCCAAGAGTGAAATGACCCTCTAGAAAAGGTCTAAATACAATGATAAAGCCACATGTGTGGGAAAAAAGAGAGTGAATAAGGCATTCACCTAAAAAATAGCATCAATGTCCTATAAAAGAAGGAATGAATGAGTCAAATATGGTCCAAGGACCTCCAACGCCCTCCAACTGACTCCTTCAAACCTAGGAGTGGTCCAAAAGTGGAATAACAATCTCAAAGGTGATGACATCACCCTCACATGTGTGAGCCATCCAAGTCAAAATATCAACATAAAAGGCACATGTGGGCTTCTATAGGTGATTTCCATTCAATTCATCATCATATAATGATGCCACAACATTATAATGTCCAAGTAACCACGTGTAACCACCTTTGTAATGTGTAACCAACCCTTCCAATGCATTAAATAATACCATGTGTGGTCCAAGGAGATATAATAATGCATGAGTGTGAATGCAATTTCCAATTGAGTGGTCCATGTGGCATGTGTGATGACATGGCATCCCTTTCATAGCTCAATACATTGTCATGGATCTCAATGCAGTGACATGTATCTCAATGTGATATGCAGATCCCAAGGAAAATGGCACAGATCCCAATGTATATAGATATGATCATATATTAGTACATGGACAACAATGCATCATCATGGATACCAATGTGGTGTCATGGATCTTGAGGCATGTTACACATGTCCCAATGCACACTACCCAATTAGAGTGATGGGTCTAGCCTCTTAGAAAGCCATTAAGTGGTAGCACCTAGTGACATCTCTAAACACAACATAACAAATATGGGATATTTTTTAATATTTGCCTAAGTATTACCAATGGGAATAATATTAACCCTTATACATGCACCAAGTCGTACGAAAATCCATATTTCTTAAGTGCCTAGATTAAATATAGGTAAATATGAATAAAAATGATGAAAGGGGAGGGAAAATAGGTTCATCTGATAACCCTCAAAGTCGTAGACATGCATAGGCATTTTTTATTCATTCATCTATCTTTCATGAGATATAATGTTTTTACATAATAGACTTCGAGAGGGAGCTTAACACTGAGTTACCTATCTTCGAAACTATTTCTTACTACTCCTTCAAGCATTTTTATTTAAGTGTTTATTTTATTGAACAAGTCTCTTTTATTTATATATTCATAGACAAGCCAGTGATAGGGAGCATTGACCTCATAACAAAGTGGAATTGCTCAAGATTTTAATTTTGGTTTTTGATTTTATCTCTTCATCTCTTAGCCTTATTGTCTTTATTAATTTAGGATTTTATCATTCTGACCTTTTCTTTTGACCTTTGAGAAGACACATGACTATGATATAATTTTTATATGGATGGAATGAATGATAGAGGGGAGGTGGAAAATGATTAGCATGCTTAGGATGTGGAAAACACTATCAATACTAGGTACCTAGTAGTATAGACTAACCCAAAAAATGAAACACTTCTAAAATAAAACATGTTCCCCAAGATAATATGAGGAAAATGATAAAATCATGTAATGTTATGAAGTGCTACCATATATCATTATGTGTTTACCACTTTTATGACGAGATAAAAATTTATATCATCACATCCAAATGAATATTGATAAATGGAATGTTAAAATGAAGCATACTAAAGCCATACTATACCATTCATAGTGCATTTTTCATCTCAGGAGTGAGGGATGGAGGTGAACTATACCATGGATGAGCTAACATGATCATACATCTAGTGGAGATAAAGATAAACTATGTCTAGATTTGGAGAAGATGAGCATGACATTTCATGCAAGAAGCAACATGACACCCTTGGGAGGGAATCTGAAATTTGTCTCCCCTGAGGGGGTAACACCACCTTTTAGGTTAATGGTATCCTCATGTGGGTTATTTTCTAACACAATAGCTAAAGGAACAATGAATGAATCTATGCAAATTTTGGGAACCAAAGACATCCTATTCTTTGCAACATTATGTGGGGTAAGGATCCTTGAGGGTTTCTTTTGTTGGTAATACTTGGGAATATGGGAGGATTTGGTGTGAAGGTATACAATAGATCTAAGATACTCTTACGTAGGTTTTTTGGGGAAAGTTATTCACATCAAAATGGAAAATCATGACATACCAATATAGGGTGCAAAGGAAATCTAATGGGTGGTATTCAAGGAAATTCAATGAGTGGCATTGAAGGAGAAGATGCTTCAATTAATAGAGGGAATATAAATATATTAGCAATAGTGTATTATACTTAACCTCAAAAGTTTATAGAAAACACATAAAATATAGTGCAAATCCCAAGAACAAAAGAGAAAAGAGAGATAAAAATAGAGAGTTATGTTCACTTGCCTCTTCAAGGGGGAAACCTCCATGAGAAATGCTCCAAATAAAATAACAATTCTTCAAAAAACAATACATAACCTTATACTCAATATATAGTTATCTATATAGGATATTAACTAAATATGATCCCCTTATAATGAGGTTTGACCAACTAATTTGGGTCTTATTACTAAAAATGACCCTTTATTACAATGAGTGACTATTAACTAACTATTTAATGGGCCTTATTCAAAGAAGGTCGAATCATACATTAATAAATTAGTATCTAAATAAGGGGTTTAGGGTAGGACCCCAACATTCCCTCCCCATTTAAAATCAATTTTATCCTCAAGGATAAAAGAGAGGAAAATGGTGTAGAATCATTTCCATTTCCCATGTGGCATATTCTGGTTGCATATATTTCCACTGGATCAATACTTCCTTGATCATGCGTTAGCAAAATTGGCGCTCTCTGGTATCTAATACCGCTTCTGGATGGAGACAAATGGAACCTTCTTCACCAATTTATGGTAGGTTAGTTTTCATTTTTCAATTTGATCCCACAACTTTCTTCAAATAGGACACATGAAATATTGGATGAATCTTGGAGTGGGTTGGAAGAGCCAGCTTGCAGGTGACTTGACCAATGCATTATATGATCTCATATGGACCTTACAACTTGGGAGATAGATTCTAGGGATATTTAACTTTGAGTGATGTCTATTTATAAGGTTGCAGGTTACTTATGTATAAATCAATTAAGATAAAAAAAAACAACCTCATGAGGATATGAATCCCCTTGCATTTTTATAGAGGTGCAGGTAATCTTCTGTAATTTCTTTAAATATTTATCTTTGAATATCTTGGATTGGGAAGAATGCTAAAAACTAAACCCCAAAATATTTATTGCTTTGATTTGTATATCTGTAACGTACCCTGATAACGTACCCAACCATCCACATGATGGACTACTCTACTTAAACAGGCTGCAACACAACCAACCACTAGCAGGCGGGGCACACCGTAGTCCCAAGACTCAGTTCTCTGAACTTATCTCAAATTCAAAGGAATTCTCGTTAATGTTAGAGACATGAAAATGACATGCATAAGACAAGATCCATGCTACAACATAAATAAGTAAACAACGTGCCATGCAAAAAAAAATAACCATAAGAAATGCACATTAAAAATACATATCTCAGAGATAATTAAATACACAACATAATTAAAAATTATACATAAAACACAAAGAGAACTTATCTTTGCAATTAAATGTCCACCAATTAGCTATAGACCAAGGACGTTCCTCCAAACCATAGACAATGTTGTTATTTTACTCTCAACAATAGGTCACCCATAAGCGAGGGCTACGAATCCACAAGGACGGTTCCAAGGCCAAATCTAAAATACACAGCAGTTGGCTAACTAGCTCTCAGGTTTCCAAACCACACAACAAATCTGAATTTCCAACTCTATTTCCCCCTCAGCCTCCACAACCCAAAGAAATGAATATGTATCTTTGCCATGTAGTCCCTCAGGTTGTCTCACTTCTCTCTAGAGCTCCAGTGCTATTGGTTAGGAAATATCCCTACTGGAACTCCAAGGATTCACAACTGTGGACAATTCTATCTGAAATTCCATCAAGCTCATGCACCTGGGCATCCATTCCATCCTGTAATTATTAGTAAATTATATTACAACCATTTAGTAATGTCTCTCCATTTCTAGCCATTCATTTCCATGCTCATCCCAAGAGCACATGAAATAGCCAAAATGAGTGAGGAAAAAGGAAGGGGAAGAAGAAGAACAAAAGAAGAACCAAGGAGAAGAAGACCCCAAAACAACCCCCAAGGGATGTTTATATAATTACATGGAGACAAGAGCCACATGGCCTCCCTCCCAAGAATATCATGTAGCCTCGTTTCTCCATAAAATCAATTATGGGTAAATAAAATAATAATAATAAGGCTTAGCCCCTCAAGCCTCCTCTCTCGTGGAATCATAGCCCCCTATCTCTTTTGTCCTCTTCCATCTTCCAGCCAATGACATATTTTATTAATTCTCACTAGCCTAAGTCATAATTACATAATACAGTCTTAGTTCATAAGGGTTAAAACCGGGATGTTACATCCCCCTCCCCTTATTTTGGCATCGTCCTCAGTGCACAACACCATTCCAATGTTATTAACATTACAAACCAAGGCCCTCTAGCCTTAATCCACGCAGAAAATCCAACCCAATATTATATACATAGGCACTTTGGCCTAAAATTAAACATGTATACATAGGCATTCCGACCCCAAACATGTATAATGATCTTCAAAATTTAAATTTCTGGCAATAGTTCCAACCAACAAGCTCTCCTACCCTCTCAACCCTACACAGCCCAAAGAAGAGAACCCATTTCTTTGTCATACATTCCCTCAGGTTGTTCCACTTCTCTCTAGGGTCACAGTGCACTTAGCTAGGAAGTTTCAGAGTTGCGGCTTCCAGAACTTCATCTGCGACAAGTCCATTGGAATTTCTTCATTCCATGACTTTGTCATTCAACTTCTCCATCATCACCTTCTTTTTTTCCCTCATATTCTGGTACTTTTCTATATCCTCAACATTCATCGCTTTCCTACAACATTTCAAATCAGTGAGCATGTCAATTCATAATTTGTGCATAATTTTTTTATTTTTTCTCATAATCTAAGAGTAATTTTTCATAATCCAGTACAACACTTATCTTTGTGGTTCATGGATCTGCATCCATATGGATGTCTCGTTAACTTGGATTATTGTTTTCATTGACATATCCATTGTGTGCATGATCCCAATAAATAGTTGACAATAACTATCAAAGTCTCCTCTTCCTCGTGGTCACTCAGCTTCCAAGCCCAGACTCAGACATCCCCTTCTTTGCTATAGAGTCTCTCAGGCGATCTATCTTTCCTGACCAAGGATTTCATGCACAAGAATATTTCTAGGGACACAGGGTTCTCATGTCACAACAATATCCTTTTCCATGCTTTTCAACTAGGATATCCAACATCTCATCTATATTATACACATACACTCACCATGAGATATCATTATATCCATTTTCAATCATAAATGTCAAATTTGTTTTATACAGGAAAACAAAATTTTCCAAGCATGAGATTTCTGCTCATAATGTTTATCTTTGCTGTTGTAGATATCAATCTTCCTTATGGTGTTACATCCCTTCTATATTCAAGACAATCATACTTGTAATTTTCTCGATTTACATTCAACCAAAAAAAATTGTCAGTAATTTATTAAATTATAATTCCCAAAATTGTTTTATATCAGAAAAATAAAATTTCCAGACATGACCTTCTGCTCATAATAATTTGGCTCTTGCAGTAATATGCATTGGTCTTCTTTATGGGCTTACAACACTTCCATATACAAGACCCTTTCTTCCTGCAATTTCAACATTACTCAGCCAAACAAATTGTCAATATCTCATGTGCAAGCTATATATATATATATATAGTTTTTTTATTTTATTTTATTTTTTGTTCTCATGGTAACAAGTGATCTCAGAATTGTTTACAACTACAATTCAATTACTTCCATCAATTCAACTATCAATTGGAATGAACTCATCATTACATACACATGTATTATCAACCAATATTTTCTTTCTTCTATCCAGATATATTTTTATCACTCTGTCCCCTCAACAAAGCTTTTCCATATTATATAACTACTCTCACCTACAACTTCCTTGTTGTAATATCTAACAGTTCCTGAAGTGTTTTCAACTTCATGATTTAGCAATACTCACATCATTTCAGTTGTTAGCGTAATCATTTCTATGTTATATAATATATACATGAATTCACCCCATTGCATTCAATAATTCCTATAATATCACTTGTAACATTTTTAATAGCTCCAAAAGTTGATCTTGGAATTGTAACAAACAATAATCCAATCACCTTAAACTAGTACTCATATTAAATATAATGCATATATCCATCATTATGTATTTTCAGAACCACAGGGTTTTCATAATGAAACAATTAATTAATAAATAAAATAACAATCAATGTGCCAATACCCATGGCCAAATCTATACAATGCATCCATGCATTGGATACATAATACCACATAACCATGTCATGCATTCCACCACGATGAATTGGAAGGTCTGGCCAATGCCTCAACACATCATCCACACACTTCCTATTGCTTTCCTGACTATTTGGATACCTTCCTTTTCAAGCCAAACACAACACCCATAATATAATTCTCAAGTGCTCTTTAGTTTCGGCAAGGAGGTTGCAGCCCAAACATCATATATACAATAGATACCATTGAGCACTCACATAGTGCTATAGCCCTTCCATATCCAACCATATTGTTGTCTCACACATGACTAGATCTATGGATATTCATTGTTATAGAAGGAATATGTATCCTGAATTAACCCAATTATGATCCCATAACCAATCATAACATAATAATAAACCAACATTTTATCTAAATGCATTCTAGCATCAACAACATTTACATACTCTAGGCCTTTGGACATTACATATCAATTTAAATATTGAAAATTAACTGAGGGAATTCTTACGTCAACTCCCTTCAACATGTATGCATCAACATAAACTAAATGCATACTTGCCTGGTTGTTATCAACCTACTTGTTTCTATCTGACCAAATCATATTTGTAGAAGCTCACAGACTTCCTCCTTCATCATTCTGATCACCATTCCTACCACCTTCATGGGTCTTTACCTAGATGTAAATCATAAGAAAAATCAACATCCATATCCTTAACCCTTATATATATTGTTTTTCCTAAATTCATAATCCATCATTAGTCATAGTCAAACATTATTTCATAATAATAGACTATTCTAAGTTCTCAAGCATGTTATATGCATATCCAAGCATGTTATGTACATATGCAAAATTACACATCCCTATGCACCAAGAATTCATTGTCAAAATGCCTAATAATTCATATGCATGTTAACTTCATTGCATGCCTCATGCACTCTAGCACATTTATTTTTCAATTCACTTATTTATTTATGTTGTAGTTGGTTGTCCTTGAACTCCTTCAAATCCTTGCTTCCTTGTATGCTCCCATTCTACTCATTTGCACTATGGTTCCTTTGTATGAATACTTTCCAGCCAAGTTCCCCTTGGCCATTCTGCAATCCAACAAGTGTACTCAAATTGCAAAAACTCCTTTTGGGTAGTCATATTCAAAATTTACCTTTATGAGACATTTCAACACCCTGGACTGAAGTAGCTCAAAACATTCCATCACTCTACTATCACAACCCTTTGGAATAAAAAATTGTTACTCCTAGTTGTCCATTAGGTTATCTAATTAACATTTCCCTGTGAAACCATACCTTTCACACTTAATACCATCCCCAATGGATTTCCATTTTCATTCAGTGACACTTTTCAAGTGATAGAGAATTCAATTTCTTTGCATTGGCATCCTGCTTCCATTGTGAACTCTGATATCAGAAGTGGATTTCTTTCACACTTAAGCTTTGTAATTATCTACACCTCTCTTCCTTCAAATCTAAGTAGTCATAATTTTCCTTTTATTCCCATCCATGACATATTTAATCTGCTAGCTTCATATCCTATGTGAGGACTCTTGCTTTTGTTGTACCTGCAGTTTATTCAGATTCTGTGGTTGTTGACTAATGCTTTTGTTCCACTATTCTTGGGTTCTTTGTCCACCTTTCATTACTTTATTTGTAGCTCTTGATTGCCTCATCCAACTCCTATAGTCTCTGTCATGCTTCCATGACCCTAACATCTGATCCTATACTGAAATGATCTAATTATACCTCTAATCCTACCAAAATCTATAAGTAATCATCTGGTTAGAATTATACATGTCATACAAAATTGTCAATTAAATTTACATGTACCTTTTCTGTTTAATTCATGAATAAAATTATATCAATCTCCATATTATAACAATTCCCTGTTATTTTCCTCTAAATCCTATGAATCAACTTTCCAACGATTGTACTCTTGCCCCAATTGGATATGAGAGTAGTGTTGATTAAGGTTGGTTGTCATTGATGTCAACCCTTGAAGAAAGCCCTGCAACAAAAAGGTTTGGGTAATGGACCCAATATTGTTTGATGTAAATACGACTCATTATTGTCTTGTCATGGTTGAGAAGAAGTAAAGATGGATGAACTCCAAAGTGGTCCCCTTATGGTCAAAGCCCTCACGAGAAGATGCTTTGTGGAGTAAGAGAACCCATGCTTAATTGTGGAATAATGAGATGAAGGACAATAAATTTGTCAATTAAACTATCCTAGATGGATAGTTCTTGTCATTCCATTTTCGGTGGTATGTGGAACGTCACATAACTCCTCACGGTTAGAGAGTTATGGCCATGAGAAGTTGGAGACCCCATGTTTGGATAATGGACCCAAGTTTGTATGGATAATGGTATGAGTTATGATATATTTTTAGATAATACTAGTCTATATGGATAATACATGTCATTCCATTTCTGTTGGTATGTGAAACGTCACATAACTCCTCACGGTTTGAGAGTTATGGCCTTACGAAGTTGGAGGACCCTCATATGTCATCTAGAAGCCCCAAAAGGTCAAAGTAGTCAATGTGGTTTAAGAGATTTTAAAAGGTATATAATAAAGTGAAGTAATGAGTGTATTATAATTCAAAGAGAATAAAAAATAAATTATTTCAATAATAAATTTAACGGAGAAATTAGAAGTGGGTTAACCCTAAAATAAGGAAAGTGGGGCCAAGTGACCTAGAAGATGTTTTTAAGGAAGCTACTTGGAGAGTATAAAAAAGAGGCAAGTCTCTCTAATTTTAAACACACTTGATAATATTGAATATCTATAGGTGTCTGAGGTAACCAAGGATATCTAAGCTGAAATTCTGAGGGAAGGTGAAGAAAATAAGGCCGAAATGCAAGGAAGGATAAATGTTTTTGATGGTGCTTTCTAAGGTATGTTATTTACAGGTCATCTCACCATTTTCTCTATAATTTTTTTTCTATAATGATTCAGACCATGAAATTTCTATTCCATTGATAAAACATATCCAAATATCCGTGGTAAAAAATTTCATTTGTGGGTCATTGTACTTTAGGAGTTACACTCTGTGGAAAATAGGGTTTGTGGCTAGTCTTGAAACTAGTCAAAAAAAGGTGTTTTGGATAAAAACGTCATAAATTCTTCATAAAAGATCAAAATTCAGTGAAACCAAATGTGTTGGTTAGGGTACATTCTATAGTATTTCATGTAATAGTTTCAGATCAATTCAACAAATATTTCGTGCGGGGAACACACTACAAGGTCGCTCTCTAGAATAAGCCATAATTCAACAAGCTATGCCATTTTTGCTATAACTCATTTTTTGAGAGGTTCCAAGTAGTGACACCTAGAGGAATTGCATAAAACAAACTGAAGAAAATTGTATATCATTTTTATATCTTTATACATTACAGGTACAAATTTATGATTACTTCAAGTTAGGGTTGTTGACTACTCCAAAACTAGGCATGTGAGACTAAAGAAAAGTTTGATGAAAATGCTAGTCTCTTGTTGTTGAAGTTAAGGAAGGTTTGCAGGAATGTGATCATATACAACAGGTCTATTATAGAGCTACAAATCATATTTGGATGATTTAATTGATGAGGGCTTTTGGTTGAGGTACATGTTGAGTACATGGTTGAGACAAGTAGTTGATGAGTTGGCACATACATGAGGTGTATAGCTGATGATGTTGGTACATATTGATGAGTCATAGTTGATGAATAATTGACACATGATTGGTACATACTTGGTACATGGTTGGATGCACTTGTTTATGGTACAGGTTGATTACAGGTTATTTGGTACGGGTTGGTGCATGGTTGATGCACTTGTTTATGGTACAGGTTGATTACAGGTTATTTGGTACAGGTTGGTGCATGGTTGATGCACTTGTTTATGGTACAGGTTGATTACACGTTGAGGTATAGGTTGATGCATGGTTCATATTTATTGGTACAGGTTTACAACAATATAACTCACAGTGACAGGTTGAAAGTGGTTCCAGCATTCTACTTCTACTTCAGGGTGGCAGGACAGGGCAAGGACAGGTGGTTGTAGCCACCTTCCAGTTGTAGCTGGAGAACATAAGGGGTTGTAGCCTCTTTCTATTTATAGCCAGAGAATTGGGGAGTTGGAGCTTCCCTCAGGTTGTAGCCTGAGAAACTAGGGGGTTGGAGCCTCCTTCCAGTGGCAGTTGGAAAACAAAGGAAGTTGGTGCTTCCAATGAATGTAATTCTTCAAGACATATAAGAAAAAATATTCTGTAGTTTTCTCCCAATTTGGGTTTCCACGTAAAACAATGGTGTGTTGTGTATGTGTATGTTTGTTCATTTGTTCATTGCTTATTTACTCTGCAGTTATTGGATGATAATGCTTCATTGATATAACACTTGGATTATATGTTGGATGATAATGCTTCATTGGATATAACACCTGGATTATATGGTTAAAAATTCATTGGTCTTGTTCTATTACTCATTCACAAATTCCTCAAGCCCCCCCTCTCAGTAATCCAACAATTGGTATCAGAGTAGGTTCCTTCAAAAATCATTTTAACCACTGAAAGGTAGATCATGGAGAGTACCAACTCATATAAAAATGGAATACCACAGTTTGATGGACAAAAGTATGCTTTTTGGAGCATAAGGATGAGGACATATATACATGCACAGGGATTTCAAGTTTGAAAATCAATTGTAGATGGATACACAAAACTAGCAGTTCCACCAACAAATGAAAAAGAAATAAAACTCAGTGAGACTAATTCCAAAGCCACAAATGCACTTTTGAATGGTCTTAGCGATACGATATTCACCAAAGTTGCAAGCTGTAAATTTGCTAAAGAGATTTGGGACAAACTTCAAAATATTTATGAAAGAGATACAAAAGTCAAAGCAACAAAGCTTCAGACTTACAGAGGTCAGTTCGAACAACCAAAAATGAAGGAAGATGAAGATATCGCAGCCTACTTCTTACGAGTCGATGAAATAGTGAATGCAATCATAGGATTGGGAGAAGAAATTGAAGAATCGGTAATTGTTCAAAAGATACTAAGATCTCTTCCTATGAGATTCAACCCTAAGATATTAGCACTAGAAGAAAGATCGGTTCTGGAATTAATAATCATGTATGAACGACATGGAATCTTCACAGCATATGAAATGAGAACTGAGCAGGAAAATCTAGATGTAAAAGAAGCAGCCTTCAAGGAATCCAAAAGATCAAAGAAAAAGAAAAAGGAACAAGAAGAATATAGTAGCAACAGTGACGCCTCGAAAGATGATGAAGAAGTGGCCAACTTCATCAAAATACTGAACAAGGGAACCAATGGTAGGTATAGAGGTAAGCTCCCTTTAATTTGTTTTAATTGTGATGGTATTGGTCATTTTTCTAACAAATTTCCTCATAAGAAAAAGAGAAATGATGAAGGTTACTCGAAAGGAAAACACACATATAAAGGCAAAATAACTACAAAGAAAGTTTTCAAGAAAAGATTATACACCAAAGAAGACATCTCATCATCAAATGAAGATGAAGTCAGTGATAATGAGACATGCAGAGTTTTATTCATGGCAGTAAAGACTTTGAGAAAGAAGACTCCGAAGAAGAATATGAAGAAGCCGAAGATGAATGTGAAGAAGTCGAAGAAGAAATTGAAGAGGCGGAAGTTGTCTATCAAGAGGAATTAATGTGTGTCATAGAAGTTATCATAAGAGAAAAGAAGAAAAATAAGAAACTACAAGTAGAACTAGACAAGAAAAATGACAAGATCATTGGAAACTTGGAAGCAGAGGTTGTCACACTAAGAAATGATATTCAAAAGAAAAATACGCAGAATAGCTCAAAAGTTCCGGATGACATTATCAACAGTAAAAAATATCATCTTGATAAGTCCAGACTTAGATACAATCAGACAGAAAAGGGATCAAGCTCCAAAACAACATAGAAATAAACAAATCCAAAGAGCTATGCAGAAACAATCAAAGAGGATAGGAAGATATACAAGGAATATTACAGGGACACTCCTCCACCAAGAAGATTTAGATTTCAGAATCAACAACAGACAGATAGGCCTCAATAAGAAGAAGGATTCATAAGAGCACCTCCTTTCAGAATATCTTCAACTCCCATGTATCAAACTATATTTTTTGGTTTATGTTATGCATGTAATAATTTTGGACATAAAGCTATGAATTCCAAAGATAACAATAGGAACAGTAACAACTTTGAGAGTTATACACAAAGGGATTATTCAAGGTGACCTAGTGACACACAAATAAGAAGTTACAATAGGTTTGAATCTTTGAGCACTAAAGTGGAATGTTACAAATGTAACAAATTTGGACACATGGCCAAGGATTGCAGAATGGCAGTCCCTCCTAAAGAACCTCAACAAAATAACAACAGTCATAGACAAGAACCTCAGAAAACGACATGGATAAGAAAGCAAGATCAGTATAACAATGAAGAATGCAAAGTCTCTCTACAAGCTAAGAAGAAGAAACACAGTTGGTATGTTGACACTGGATGTTCAAAACACATGACAGGTGATAAAGACAAATTTATTGCATTACGAAAAGAAAAAAAATGGATCAGTCTCCTTTGGAAATGATAATTCATCCAAAATCATTGGAGAAGGCACAGTCTGAATTGGGAACAGGAATGAAAAGGAACAAAATGTTCTACTGGTAGAAGATATGAAACATAATCTTCTAAGTGTGAGTCAAATGTGTGACCAAGGTCATAAACTTACTTTCGATTCAGAAAAGTGTGAGATAAGAAAAGAAGTTTCAAGGAAATTGGTCGGTACAGTTGCAAGAACTTCAAACAACATATATGTGTTAAGTGAAATTGGAAATGAAAAGTGGTGTCTAGAAAATGAAGATGAAAGTTGGCTATGGCATAGAAGAATGGGTCACATGCATTTTGATAACCTTGTCAAAGTCAGCAAAAGAGAAGCAGTCAGAGAAATGCCCCAGATCACGAAACCAACCAACACTTTATGCAAGCATTGTCAACAAGGAAATCAAACAAAGACCAAGTTCAAATCAAAAGAATATTCAACAACAAGACCACTAAAAATTATGCACACTGATCTAGTTGGACCAACTACAACAAAGTTCTTAAAAGGTGAAAAATACTTTATGTTATTAGTTGATGATTATACAAGAATGACTGAAGTTTGCTTTCTCAAGAACAAGTCAGAAGCTTTTGAAAACTTTAAGATCTACAAGGAAATGGTTGAAAATGAGATGGATTCAAGAATCAAATGTTTGAGATCTGATAATGGAGGAGAGTTCACTTCAAAGGAATTTATGGACTACTGTAGCAGTCATGGAATAAAAAGTCAATTCTCCATTTCTAGGACACCTCAACAGAATTGAGTTGTTGAAACAAAGAACAGGAGAGTACAAGAAATGGCTCGAACAATGCTAATAGATTCCAAATTGATAGATATATTTTGGACACAGGAAGTACATATAACAGTTCACATTCAAAACAGAGTAATGCTCATAAACAACACTGATAAAACTTCCTATGAGATATGGAAAGGAAGACCAACAAATGTGAAGCACTTCAGAGTTTTTGGAAGAAAATGCTACATCAAAAGAGAAGATGGAAGAATGGGAAAGTTTGACTCTCATGTGGACAAAGGAATACTTGTTGGTTACTCAAGTACAAATAAAGCATACAATTGTTACAATCTAACATTGAACAAAGTTGTGGAAAGCATCAACGTAACAATTGATGAAACAGGAAGACCAAAATCAAAGGAAGAAGAAAAAAAATCAATGGAACAACTTTTCAAATAAGAATATGAAAAATAAGTAGAAGAGGAATATGAAGATGAAGAGAATCTGACAGAAGTAGAAGAGGAAGTTCAAAAAGTATCTCCAAAGACACCTAGAAAACGAGTACAAAAGAATCATCCTTCAGATCAGATTATTGGAAACAAGGATGCAGGAGTTGAGACTAGAAGAAAAATCCGTTCACCAGAACAAACACACCTAGCACTCTTATCTACAATTGAACCAAACTATTTTGAAGAAGCCA
>SNQJ01S0001583.1:451813-464261 GCA_010110895.2 Picea sitchensis
TGTAAGTTGATTCATCTTGAGATTAATAAAAAGATACTTTTCCCGTCCCGAATACACGAGTTTTATATGTTTTATTTGATTTGTGTTTAATCTCTAATCCTCTAGTAGAACAATAGCATGCATGCGTAGTTTTGTCTTGATTGCAGGATCGCTTTTTGGAATAAGCAGCAAAAGCAAGAGGGATAAAGCTCAATGGAGGATCTACACCAACCGTCGATAAAAAGGTTAGGTGGTTCTTCCCATGTTTGCATGTGAAAAAGGGTTTTAGATTTTGGCTAGAAGGTTAAAAGTAACTTCTGAAGGGTCATGATCTGGATGCAAGTTTAATCCCTAGCTTGTTAGTCCGTACGGTAGAATTTCCCCACAATGGAATTGGTGACTCCACTGGGGAGATTTACTCTTAGGGTTTCCCGAATTTTGTTAAAGGTTTTTGGGTAGTTCAAAGAAGTTCAGTCTCTGTTTCTTTGTTTATTTTGTTGTCTGTTAGGTCAAAGCTAGCAAGAAACCCGGTTATCAATACTGGTTTTTCCTTGACTGTTGCTTGACATTTATTCTCGGGACACACAGAGGTACACGCGGCCTGTAGAAGGCCTGCATGCGTGTAACCCGCGCCCTAACCTCCTGTAGCCCGCGTTTGAACGCTTGCTGTAGAGGTTTCAGTAGCGTGTAGCTTTCAGAAGGCTTGAGAGGCAGCCTCCTCTTCCCTGTCATAAGTTTACCTTCTCAGGGGGATTTCTGGATCCTGTCTGGGTCTTGTTGGTTTATTGTCTTGTGGTTCAGTCTGCCTTATTGTGTTGGTTACTCTTTGCATTTGTTTTCTTTTTTGCAAATTTTCCTTTTCTATTGAAGTAGTAGCATCCAAGCCTTTTAGAGACCCTGGTTTTCAATACCAGAGGCCTTTTTTAGGTCTGGGCTGCCTGTGTGTTGTTTTATCTTGACTTTTATACAGACCCGCGGCCTATTTAAGGCTAGCCCACGGGTACCTGCGCGCTGTTGTAACTCAGAACGCGTTTGCACGCGTGCTGTATTGGTGACAGTCGCGGGCTTGGTTGGTAGTTTTTCAAGGCTTGGGTGGGGAAGTCATCCCCTCCTGTGGTGAGAAGAACTCCTCTCAGGGGTGTAGAGTCTGGAGCTGCACAGTCAGCAGGTTAGGGCATCTTTTCCTTAGCTTGTGTTTGTTAGTTGATGTTTTGATAGAAAAGACAAAAGAGAAAAATATTTGTTCTACGGTTTTTAGACAAGTGTTAGAATCGGTGCCTTTTTTATTGCTTTTTCGCATTTTGTGCTCTGATTCTGTTGCGATCTGCACTTTAAGACAAAGTTTTCTTTTCATTCTCTTGGTTTTGTTCTTGTCAACATTTTTCCTTGTTGCGTTATTTTGCAATGAAATAAAATAAAAAATCCTCTTTTTCATTTTCTTCTTGGTTTGAAGATTGTGTTGTTGCATCAGTAGCTAGGAAAGAGTCTTTTTGCATAAGTTTTTGCAGTACATTTAGAGTATAAGTAGCTCGCATATCTGAGTGAAAGTCCTTTATATTTACTGCATGAAATCTTAGTAAATTTGAAAAAGAAAAGCAATCTTTCTTGTTGAAAAGTTGTTGGTTTTGCATTTTAGTAAAAGTTTTGTTTCCAAGCATTTTTTGTTCATTTTGCTTTGAGTCTTTTTACACACCATCAGTTTCACTTTCATACCTTGTGACTTAAAAAATCCCATTAAAAGCAACGCTAATTAAAATCGATTAGACTTTTTGTTTGTAGGGTGCATACACTAGCTTAAGAATAGGGCCTTGGAATAGGTTGGAGAGTAAATTATTCAAGGCCACTCAAACCAAACATTGGAGTCTGTCAATAGGGAGTGTAGAATTCCAGTTACGAAAAGTTATTCAGGACCCCCCTCTAACACAGGGGCTAAACACGAGGTCGCGTAAGGAAAGGTAGCAGAGATAACCCCTCCAAAGCTAGACCGAGCGTTGTGGAGAACACATATTGAGGATTTGTTAAGGGATTCCATCGTTTGCATTTGCCACGGAGCTTCGTGGGTCTCGAATCCGTTCGAGGTCCTTAGTTGTCTTCCGGACCATTTTCTCTCGATACCCTTGACAGGTTTTGGGCTTGATACCCTGCTCATTGTGGTCTACCCGACTATTGACTGTACCCGCCTGATGACTGTTCACGTGCTGGCAAACTAGTTGCCAATATTTTCTAGGGACATACACGGGTGACTACGGGGGTATATTGCAGTACCTAGGACAGACATCGGGCCATGCTTTGCAGAGTATACCCAGAGGGTGCTTCCGTATTCGAGTTTCACTTGCACCGGTAAGTTGCTCTAGTGTTGGTTGTTGTAACTGTTCTTCCAACTAGTTTAGTGCTTGCTTGATTTATCTGTTAGGCGCTTTATTTTAGTGAGTGTTACTGTTTGTTCATGTAGAATACCTTAGCGTGTCGTGAATCTTCTCACACAGTGGAGGATTCAGAGCTCCGCCGGTCACGAAGGCTTCTGGGCCTGCCGCCAGTTATACTGGAGCCACCCCCGCCACCATTGAGGCAGAAGCTAGACCATCAAGGGTCTTTCGAACCAACCGGGGCTTTTGAGCCCGAACAACCCCCGGAGGGATCAACCGCTAATCTTGGCATGATTGAAACCCCAAACACTGATACTTGGCCGGACATTATTGTGCCAATTCAATTTTAGGAAAGCCTGTCAGTGCCTAACCCAGTTATGGAACCAAACTTGGTTACTTCCTCTGGGAATTCTTCCATTCCTATCACTGTTACTACCATAGGAGAAGCTTCTCCTAACTTGCCTTTGTCGACAGTCTGGGCCACAATGGTCTCGGCTGCAACTACGTCGCACAGTGGACCGACCCCATCTATCGCGGCGGCCACACCTCCTTACACACCTAGTGCGATAGGCCCTCCGTTTTCATACGGTATGCCTAGTTCAGGAACAATTCATGTACTCACTTCCTCCACTTTACAGACTTTGGGTTTGGGGGTAGGGAGCTCTAACGCTCCTCTACAAGGTCAACTTGGGGGCATTCCTATCCATTTCAATGCTTTTACTTACGCTGGGGATCATATCCCTCCTTCGTCCCCTTCGCTTAGTGGATTGCATCAGCAGTTCGCTGGGCAGCCTGCACACATTAGTTCATTTGGAGCCAGGAGTCAGGGAACACCTGCATAAACTCTGTCGGTAGGTTCTTCACCGTTTGTTTGGAACGAGACGTTTGGTAATAACCCTTTCACATCCACTGCTTTCCCATCTGGGGGCACACCCATTTTTGGACAATCCACACCGGCACAGGGTACTATTCCTGCGCTGGGGGCACATATACCAGGACCTTGGAACTCAGGACAAGGATCCGTTCCTTCCTCTGGAATGTCGTTCTGGGGTAATTCTTTCCATAGTCAATGGAACCCCGGACAGACTTGTATGCCTCTCCCCTCGGGACCGGCATGGGGTAATCCTTCCCCAAGTCCGTCAAACATGATGAATGCCCGACATCCTATGTACTTCATTGGGAATCAGCAAATGATGTCTCCTCAAATGCAAAACCCTTACGCTGGTCAGGGCCACAGTTTCTACCAAAACCCGGGCCAACAACCAAACTTTTCCTGGCAACCTGGTGCCAGTCAAACTCCAGGACCCTTTTATCCCAGCTATCAGCAGCAACCTAAACTACCTTTCTTGGCGACGTTACACTTGCCAGATTTAACACGGTTGTTGAATGATCCTATATGTCATGATCCATGTTGGCCTCCTATGTGATCACGCGACTACTTTCCACTTATGGTGTTCATCTAACTCACTGAAAGATGACTCCGTCCAGTTGCGATTGTTTCAACGCACTCTTATTTGGAGTGCCGCGAAATGGTACATAGAGCTTGATCGTTCACGATATTCTTTTTTCGGCGAACTGGCTATGGCTTTCCTTAACCATTTCCAGTTACCTGTTAGATATGATGCCGACATAGAGTTGCTAGCCAATTTCGAACAAACGACCGCAAATCATATCTCGGATCATATCCGAGAGTGGAGTCGTCGAAAGAGTCTAATCAAAGTGCCAGTTCCACCAGCATTCCTGCTGGAGTGATTTCTTAAGTATTTAGTCCCCCAATTGTCCAAAGACGTCGCAACTTCTGGGGTTTTCTCCGAGGAACAGGCCATCATGAGGGCTCAACAGTTTGAGCTTATCTACTCTCAGTCTGGTTTATTATATACCATCCTACTGGATGCACCACGATCAATTCTGGATAAGACTAGACAGAGAGCTGGACCACATGTTGATGGTATAGTTGGTTCAGCAAAAAATAAGCCCGCTGAGCAATTGACAAAACCATTGCAACAGTTATCTATCCAACACTCAGCGGCCAGCCAGACTACTGTTGTGGATTCTCCTCTACCCAAACGTCGGAAGTACACTCCATGTAGACGACTAACCCGAAGGCCAACCAACAACCTGAAGGGAAGAAAAAACAACGCAAGAAGGGTAAGGGGGATAAGAAACCAACTGATAATGCTGGCGAGGGCTCCACAGAAAAATGAAAGGCGAGGTATCTGTGAAACTTATGTGTGGAAGACCACCCAACACATCTTTGTCCTCGACTTGTGGAGGCCCAGAAGTTTGTCACACAGCAACAACAAGCCATGTTGACTAAACCCTTTCAGCATGGGAAAAATTTAAGTCAAGCCTCTGCGAGTGCCGAGGGGGGCAGCCAAGAAAATTTCCATTCCCCAAACAATCCATCTTCCACGAACGTATATATGGTGAAAAGTTATGCTTTCATAACGACTAGAGAACATGACTATAGCAAACCAAGCGCCTCTGAGAAGGGAAAAGAAGCCGAGATCCCATCTCTTCCCCTACAGATCGAGAAGACGTTGGGTGAGAAAATGACACACATCCCAAAAGGTGTGTTTAAGAGAGCTTCTCACAATCCAAACACAAGGGCCGCCCAGAACTACTCTATGGTGGAAGATTTATCACAAACCCCTTGTGCTATGTCCTCTTTGGAGGTCCTCCAAAGTTGCCCTGCTCAGAGGAAAGCCTTGTTAACTGCTTTAGGCTCTACCGAGACTTGTAACTCGGGTACCATCATGTTAGATACGACTGACTTGAAACCTCATTTGCCTTACCATGTCGCGTTCCAGATAGTAGTGGCTCATCCCACGAAATTTTTTACACGAAATATCTTCCGCACGGTGGTAGACGAGGGCGCTTCAACTTGCGTTATGTCGTTAGCATGCTAGAAAGCCATTGGTCAACCTGAGTTGTCTCCGTCACCTACTCTCCTCACTGCGTTCGATGGTCGTTCCTTCCGACCGCATGGCATCATTCCTTCTTTCCCTGTGCAGTTAGGGGGAAAGACCGTGTGCGTCGAAGTAGAGGTAGTTGATTCCCCCATCGACTACAATCTATTGTTAGGTCGTAGTTGGACTTATGCAATGCAAGCGGTGGTCGCTACAATATTCCGAGTCTTATTGTTTCCACATGAAGGCCGGATAGTGACCATTGATCAGTTATTCTTCTCTCGACCTGACCCAGCTTTGGGGGCATCCACGGTCCCCATGGTGGATAATCCTCAAGCCGGTGTCATCAACATAGGAGTTGGCTTGTGCCCATCTTTGATGGGTACTTTAGATTACCCACCTCCTCATGGCGATGTCAAGTTTATATCGACTCACCACAAGGCTGAGATCTTTCATGTTTCATCGTTTCGCACGACTTACTTTCAGGATCCGTGGACTCTTCCTTCCCCATCAACCACGATGGATGAGACAGGGCACACAGGCATGGCCACACCCTTCTCGGCCGCTGAAGTGGCATACTCTTTGGTCCAGCAAGCTTCAGCTACTCCTGATCTGACTCCCACACAAGAGTTGGATCCACTCCTAGAGCCTATTTGGGCTCAAGATTCTCTTATCGATATCGATTCGTTAGATTTAGTCTTGCCTTCTGATGAAGCTATAATCGAAGCAATGACTGGTCCGGACAAACCATGGGAAGATCTTCATCACAGATCATACTTTCTCCCAGAGTTACACTGAATCGAGGCAGGAGAGTTCACTATCACCATGATGGGAGATCAGCCTTGTCCCATTAACCTCTTAGCTACACAGGATATTTATGCTGAGGGCAATATGGCGACTATCGCTGCCACGATACCTATCAATATCTCCCGAAACCCCGACATCGTGGAGAATGTCTTCGTCAGAGCGGATTGCTCCCCCGAAGAGATTCAGATTTACACAGATATTTTTAAAGAATTCTGCGATGTTTTTTGCTTGGTCTTACGAGGAAATGCCAGGCATCGATCTGAAAATAGTTGAACACGAAATCACTACGTATCCCGATGCTAAGCCTGTTCGACAGAAACTTCGTCCAGGTAATCCTGGGAAAGAAACAACCATTAAGACGGAGGTTGAGAAATTGCTTAAGGCAGGGTTCATATACCCTATTCACTTGACTCAATGGGTGTCAAATCCCGTGCCAGTCGATAAAAAGCAAGGCACGATTCGTGTCTGTACCGATTTCCGTGATTTGAACAAGGCATGTGCAAAAGATAATTATCCAACCCCATTCATCGACCAGATCATTGATGAGTGCACCGGTTGTGAAGCCTTTTCGTTCATGGATGGTTTCTCAGGCTATAACCAAATCCAAATTAAACCCGAGGACCAACACAAAACGACATTCATTTGTCCGTGGGGTACATTCGCCTATCGAAAAATGCCTTTTGGTCTCAAGAACGCTGTAGCCACTTTCCAGCAGGCCATGTCTTTTGCGTTTCATGACCTCAAAAATATAGTCGAGGCCTATCTTGATGATTTAGCATCACGCTCTCGCAAGCAAAAGGATCATCCAACACACCTCAGACTAATCTTCGAACGCTGTCGCTACTTCCAGATTCGCTTGAATCCCAACAAGTGCAGCTTTTGCGTCACGTCAGGACGTTTGTTAGGTTTCATCGTTTCAACAACGGGGATCATGGTGGATCCTCTTAAGGTGGAGGCAATAGTCCAGTTGCCCCCCCCATGCACAATTTTACAACTTCAAAGTCTTCAAGGCAAGGCGAACTTCTTACGACGCTTCATCGCCAACTATGCCGAAATCACCAAGGGCTTCATGCGTTTACTGAAGAAAGACATTCCTTTTCTTTGGGATGAAGCAACACAACACTCTTTCGACACATTGAAACACGCCCTTACAACCGCACCTCTGCTACGACCACCGAATTATAACAAGGATTTCCTATTATATCTGGCTGCCGCAGAGTCAACCATAGGCATGGTTTTAGTTCAGGAAGATGATTCCTTTTCTGAATACGTGATCTATTACCTAAGCCGAGGCCTCGTAGGACCAAAACTTAATTATACCCATCTCAAAAAACTGGCGTTGGAAGCATTCCATGTTGTTCAACGGTTCCGTCACTATGTTCTGTTTCGTAAGACCACTGCCGTTGCTGTCGTGAATCCATTTCAGTACATGTTGACACGACGATTTATCGGTGGGAAAATCAGTAGATGGATGGTAATTCTCCAAGAATTTGACTTAGACTTCGTTTCAGCCAATTCCAAAAAGTTGTTGGTCTTCGCAGAACTTATTTCGGAACTTCCAGTTGAGTTAGGTGACGTTGTGCCTGAGGAATCGCCTATCCGGGGGGATATGTTTTTGATTGAAACATCCGACCCCTGGTACGGATATATACTGATCTATCTCCAGACTTTGAAGTGTCCTACCTCTGCTTCTCGTGATGAGCGTCGACGGATCTGCCATCAGGCCAAGAACTATCTTATACTCAATGATACTTTGTATCAGAGAGGTGTAGATTGTATCTTGCGTTAATGCCTCACTCATGAGGAGGCCGTCATAGTGCTCAACGATTGTCATACAGGAGCTTGTGGCGGTCACTTATCTGGGTTGGCAACAACCCAAAATATTTTACGAGCAGGTTACTTTTGGCCCACGCTTATGAAAGATTGTATCGAGTCGGTCAAAAAGTGCCATCCGTGCCAAGTCTTGTCACGAAAGATGAGGGCACATCCCGCTACTATGTTTCTCGTTATCACCGTCGGTCCCTTCACTAAGTGGGGGATTGATTACACTACTTGCAACCCCCTGTCAGCAAGGGGGGATTGCTATATCATTGTGGCTGTCGACTACTTCACTAAGTGGGTCGAAGCTATGCCGACGTTCAAAGATGATGGAGAGACTGCAACTCTCTTCTTATTTAACCAAATTATAGCACGGTTCGGCGTCCCGAGAGAGATTGTCACTGACCATGGCAGTCACTTTCAGAACCAAATGATGTCCGAGTTAACGTCAAAGATTGGGTTACGACAAGAATATTCATCCCCTTACTACCCCCAAGCCAATGGGCAAGTGGAAGCTGTGAACAAAACTCTTAAGACAATGCTATAGCGAACCATCAACTCAGCCAAATCTAACTGACATTTGATGTTATACCCGACATTATGGGCTTATCGAAAATCAGTTAAGACTGCAACCAGTTTCTCACCTTTCCAACTCGTTTACGAGTTGGAGGCAGTCTTTCCCATCGAATGTCAAATTCCATCTTTGAAATTGGCAGTACAGTTATTGCCAGACACTTCTCTACTTGAAGAACGGTTAGTACACCTAGAGAAGCTTGATGAACAACGTCGTGATGCGGAACTGGCCAATGAGGCTCATAAACATAAGGTTAAGTGTCAATATGATAGGTTCGTTCATCCTTGGGTTTTCTCTGAGGAAGACCTCGTCCTGGTTTATGACCAAGATAAGGGACCCCTGGGGGCAGGAAAGTTTAAACCCATGTGGTTCGGACCCTTCATTGTTAAGGAGGTTTTAAAGAAGGGTGCTTATCGTTTGGTCGATTTTGAAGGGAATGCTTTGGCGGAGCCTAGGAATGGGCTCTACCTCAAGAAGTATTACTCATAGCATCGTCACTGTGGGTAACTTTTTGTAACATATGTATAGTCTTTGCGCTATTTCTTTCTTTCGTTTCTTTTGAAAATCGTGTCATGGACGTGTCATTAATGTTATCTTTCGTCACTATGGAAGATGTCAAGTGAGTCCAAGGTGTTCATTGGATATGAGGACGGTGCTAGTCGACACACGCGGAGGCTTGCCTCCGCAACTTGGGTAATCTTTACACCACAGGGTCAGTTGTTATCTTCCGGAGGGATATGCTTAGGTGACACCATAAACAATGTTGCTGAGTATAGCGCAGTTATTGAGTTACTTCGTGACGCTTTGTCATTGGGTATCTCCTGTCTCCGGGTCTATCTAGTCGCTCAACTGGTTGTGTCGCAGCTAAACAGAATATACCGTGTGCACGATCCTACTTTACACCGACGATTCCTTAGGGTACGTCTCTTGGAACACAACTTTGATTATATTACATATTTTCATGTTCCTAGGCGTCTAAATCAAATCACGGATACTCTAGCTAATCACATTTTAGATTGGCATCTTGCTCACACATAAAAAGATCATGATCAAACACATGTAAATACATTTTTGTAAACATAATCCATAAAGACACAGAAAAGAAATAAAAACCATATATATACATCATAAAATCCTCAGAGTACATAGATGGGCGCAAGCGCCTCAAAAAATGGGAATCATAATGAGTCACCGGGGCTTATGCCCTGAAAAAATATATACAATAAGGTGCTCATGGAACATAAAAAGTTTACAAGTCTGTTCAGGGCCTATGGGCCCTGTTATACTCATGTGCGGCCCGACCCAAATGCCTAAACAATCGGACCCATGTCCGAGGTAACCCCACCATATGAGTCTGCATGGAGGGCGGTAAATCCTCTATCTCTATCATGGGAACTGTGCGAGTGAGCTCAGTGAATTTCTGCTCAACCCACCTAAGAGCCCTCTTAGCCTCTCCTGGTGGGGGGTTCCCTGCTACTGCTGCTCCCCTGGCAGCGGTAGCTGCAGACTCTGGCCGTGGGAGGCGCCTGTTCCGTGCAAAGTCGGCAGGCCACACGGGTCCCACATATGCACGCAACACAATGTTCACCCATCAAAAAACTCTGTTATCCAAAAACATGATATATATATCAAAAAGACATAAAAATTACATATGCAAACAAAAAAACTGTACAGGCGGAGACTTACCTATCTCCCCTCGCTCCTCACCAGGAGGCACTAGTATCGCTGGATCTCTGGAAAAGTCAATCCCGACATATGGGTAATCCTCGATCGCTGGAATCTATCACGACAACCACGCAAATAAATCATCATTGAAGGCCTCGATGGTCCTCCAACCACCCTGTCACAGCAATAACGTTGCCCATCTGCACACTGCCGGGAAACTCGCCAGATGTCCTCATACTGTCATCCGAGGACTAAAGCATGGAACTCTCTCAAAGAAAAATGAACACAGGATGGTCTCGAACCCAAAGTTCCTGTGTGTCCGTTGTCGGCAATCGGTCAATTGCCTCTTCATGCTCTCTAACAGTGTGGTACTCCAATCAAAAATTTGTGCATTCATGAACTCAATTGCACAGTTCATCTGTGTGCGCGAAGCATGATGCACGGCTGCAGAGCCGGTAATCCGCCCAATGAGCGATAAAATAGTCTGCACGGTGGGGCTGGTGATCCTACCAACGGGAAACGAAGAAGGTCTCGGATTGGTCCCACCCTCGCAGTACTCTGCTATCAATTCTGAGACTTTGCTCGGCCCCGCAGGAAACGTCTGAAAGTTAACGGGTTCCCCTCTCCTCGAGAGGCCTGTCAAAAAATAGATATCCTCGGTGGTGGGCACCAAGGATTTCCCCTCTATCATAAATTCCTCTGCATCTGGGTGCCAATAGTCAACCAAGGCATTCAGCAGCCTGGGTTGAGCGCGCATGAATGGACACAAGAAAAACTTCACCAAGCCACACTGTGTCAGCACGGCCATCACATTCGGATCTGCAGTCACTGCCTCATTGGCAGCCTCGTTCTCCCTCTCTCTCCAATGAACATACATCCTGCAAAACACACAAGGCAAAGGGGGAGTTAAATCTTCATCTCAACCACATTTTTCAATTGCGCGGGGGAAACCCGCGGGCTGTCGAGGCGACAGTCGCGGGTACCCGTGCGCAGCTTTGACTCTGTGCGCGGGTACCCGCGGCTGTCCCTGGACAACCCGTGTTTTACTAGGGCCGACCACTGAGAGGTCGACGACCACCCCCTAAGCACGCCCAAAAACAATAAATAAAGTATTGAAATGCAAGATGGGGGAGTTTGTACTTACTTGGTCCAAGCAAAAGTCTGTTTGGTCCACTGTAGCTCTCGGAATCACGATCTCTGGAAAAGGGGGTCTTTTGGCTCCAGAGTCAATTTCCAAATCAACAATGGTGATAATGAGCCGCCAACTTCTATTTATAGACTTTTTGGCCTCTTTTTGTCACCCTTTTGGCCCCTTTTATCAGTTTCTTTATACCAAAAAACATTTTGAGTGGCTCCGGAGTTATATGGGAGGGATTTGATCAGGTATTGGGACATTTTTCATTGAGTTTCAGAAAATAAAAAATATATATACATAAGGACGGTCCATAAAAAAAATTTCAAAAATCAACCTGAGCATATAGGGTAGGATTTCATCCCGACTGTTGCATCTCGTTTCTTTTTGTTTTTATGATATAGGATCGATCCCATCCGGTTGTGCCATGGAACCGTCATATTTTCTCTAGAAGTGTTGCAACTGGGTGGTAGAGCTTACCAAAACATGGATGCCCTAGGTAGTTCCTGGTTGCATTATGGTGTCCATGCCGTTTCTGACAACATAGTAGGCTCGAGAGTCCGCATAGTCTTTCCTGAATATGAGTTTGAGCCTCATTTGCATGGGTCTTTTTCACTCTTTGTCTTACCCTTCGGACTTCCAAAACATAACGGGTCTCCTTTTAAGCCCTTTTCAGACACTCTAAACATGAAAAGATTGTCGAGCGATCTTGTGACCCTTCACGCTCGTTAAACTGAAATTTGAAGTCACGTCTGTCCATTGGTAGTTTACCCCTTTTTTGGTCCGGACGGGCAATTCTACGAACAAAGGAATACTCTATCGAATTTCGATTCTTTAGAAGAGTATCCTCAAGTATAATTTTATTCCTTTTTCAGGCCTGAGGGACTAAATTTACGAAAAAGAAACCCCCCCGGAGTCCATAGTTAAACTCTTTTCAGACTCCCTAAAATTGAAAAGATTGTCGAGTGACCTTATTCTTTCACACTCGTTAAAATGGTCCAAAGAATATTCCTGACAGAGTCCATAGTTAAGCTTTTTTCAGACTCCTTAAAATTGAAAAAATATCCCAGTGATCTTGTCCTTGTCACACTCGTTAAAATGGTTTTGAATTGACGTCTAGTCGGTGCTAGTTTACCCCTTTTTCGAACCAACTAGACTATTGACGAAAAAGGTACCCCAATGGAGTTTCCTTTTATGC